>PVKA01000380.1:0-76586 GCA_004027165.1 Ctenomys sociabilis
CCTTATTTCTCCAGTCATGTACCTCAGGTTCACAAATGGTGATTTAAGCCTCTGACTGTAGAAATTTTCTTTTTAAACCATTTTTACACATTGTGGCAAAGTATAAAATATTCCTCTGAATTTTTTCATTCATTCATTCATTCCTTTGTATCTCTGTCTGACTCCCTCCCTTCCTTCCCATCTCCCTCCCTCCCTCCCTGCCTCCCTCCCTCCCTCCCTTCCTTCCTTCTGTATTCCCAGAGATTTCTTTTCTTGAAAGAAAAATGAGGTCCAGCCAGATAATTCAGCAGGCAGGGACCAGGGTTCGATCCCCAGAGCATGCTGAGAAAGACAGAATGTGACACTGACTGGAACAGAAAAGAATTTTCTTATTGGGAGTGGTGGTGCATGCCTCTAATCCCAGAGTTTGGGAGGCTAAAAATAGGAGGATCACTATGAGTACGATATGTGTAATGAGACCCTGTAGACCCTGTACTAAATACATTAAAAAAGAAAAATGAGTACCTTGTTTACTTAACTCCAAATTATGACTGTAAATACCCCAAGGATATCTAAAAAAAAAATGTTCTGCCTTAATTCTTTTTTTTTTTTTTTTTTTTGTATTTTTAGGGAAGGGTCTACAGGGTGTTCAGAGTCTCACTACTAGATCAGACTTGTAGTGATCCACCTGTTTACAGCCTCCTAAGAGCTGGGATTACAGGCGTGCACCACCACACCAGTGTCAATTGCCATCTCAGTGTGCCCCAGGGGCGGGGATAGGGCCTGTCCACACAGCAGGCCCAGGGATTGAACCCCAGGCCCCTGAGCTTGCTTGCAGGCACTTTAATCCACTGAGCTATTTGACCACCCCATGGCCTTAATTCTTGATTCACTAACTAAATTACAATCATACAAATATAGTTTATTTACATTAGGGGACATTTTAAGGGCACAAAAGAAATATTTTGAGGCACCCTGAAGCATTCTTGATGGATTGACATATTGGCTATCTACTATTAGGCTATTGGCTCACACAAGTGGCCCTGAAGTTCTCTTTCTTGAGTGTTTTCAGTTGCACTGTCATGGCTGCCCCACTGTCCTGAATTGATTCAAAACTATTAGCTTTCAGTACATTTTTGGGGAAAATCTAGAAGGCCACACATGGCGAGTAAGGTGGATGAAGACACACTGTAACTTTTTCTTTTTTTTTTTTAATTGGGAAGAAATCGCTGTAACACAAGCGATGTCTAACATGGAGCAGTGCCATGAAGAATGAAATCATTTGCTCTCGTGAAAGAGGACTTCAGATCTGCTTCAGAAATTGGAAAGAATGACGTGAGAATGTGTGTAAAGCAAGAGGGAAGACATTTGAGAAAGACTACTGGCAATGTATCTTTTACTATAATAAATTATATTCTAAACGTAAATATCCACTGATGTTTTTGACCACCCCTTGTACTGTTGTGGTTTGAATCTAAGCATCCCCCAAAGCTCATGTGTTGAACATTTGGTTCCCAGCTGATGGAAATTTGGGAGGTAGCCCCTCGAGTGGGAGGTTGGGTCATGCAGGGATGTCCTTGAAAATGGCACTGGGACTCCCTGTCCTTCCCTTTCTGTCCTCAGTCTCCACCAACTATGAGCTGAATGATTTTGCTCTACAACATACATTATCATGATGTTTGGCCTCACCAAAGGACAAAGACACAGGACTATGTGATTATGGACTGAACCTGTTGGCATCATGGGGCAAATAAATATTTCCTCATGTTGGAATATTTTGTCACAGCCACAGAAGACTAACACCATATTCTCTCTTTAGTCATCCTAGACACACCACAGCATCTCTGTATGGTAACATCCTATTTAACCAGCAGTCTCTGTATGTCAGGTGTTGCAATTTACCTAGGTACTTTCAAGTTTTATGAAACAAGAGCTGACTAACATGTCATTAAAAGAAACTTTTGAATGAGAAAGAAGCCAGCCAGAGTTTGCAGAGCTACCCCAGAGAGTGTGGATACATTTCTTATTATCTTACATCTAGGTTCCCAATACTTGACTGTTTTGACCCTAAACAGCTTCCTTAGACTCCTGCACAGACCTAAATCTGTTGGATTACAGTTAAACTACTGATTTCTTTACCAATTATTTTTCTTGCACTTTAGTTCCTAATTTGCACTCTGCAGAATCTTCTGCTGTGAGTATTTAAGCACCTCCAGGACCATATTTTGTTCTTTGTTATAGACCAGAAATGCAGCCCTGATGATCTAAATCCTCATCTGATCTCCACTTCTTAAAGCTTCTTATGATCTAACAATTATAGTATTATACAAGGCATGAGGTACATCACCCACCACAATTGTACTAGCTCTTAGCTAATGCATGTTAAATACCAAATATGATGATTGAAATCAGATCCATATCAGACTTGGCTAAGCACAGGGCTAGGAAAGTCTCGTAATTATAATAGTTTTAATTGTAGCCAGGTATCCAAAGTCCCTATTTTGCTATTCTTTTCAGTATAGAATAATTTAAGGTTGAGGGAGGTTTGAAGGAAAAATCAGTTATTAATTACCCAGATGAAAGACTTGTACATTTAGGCTCTGAACCAATCATCTGTTTTTATAAATAAAGTTTTATTAGAACTCAGTCATGCCGATTTATTTACATATTAACTATGGCTGCTTTCTTGCTATAATAAACAATTTAAGTAATTGTGACAAAGAGTTTATGACATAAAGCCTAAAATAATGACTATTAAATCTTTAACAGAAGTGACTTGTTGATCTTTAAGCTAGTTTCTGGAACAAATTTAGAACATTTTCCAAAATATACTTCTTATTTGAGAACTAATATTCTGAAAGAGAAAATAAAATGATCCAGTTTTATTCAAACTTTTTGAAATTAAACTACATAGAACTGATTCTCAGGTTACCTATGTATGTGGCTTAAAGGAAGAAAAGAATACAAGGCATCAAGTGCATTTGAAGTTCAAATATTTCCCAGTTCTATTCATTTCACCATTATGAAATATTAAGCACTGCATAAAATGCACAGTTTAGGAAAATTAATCCGTTTAGGGATTGGCATTGAAATACAAACTCCCACTAAATTCAGCAGGAGTGCTGGTCTATTTATGTGTTTCTCCTTAAATAGGACCACAAGTTAAATCAGGACTCTTAGAAGTGTTGTAGGACCCTCTATAGTCTTATTCATGACAGTCATTAGAAAGCATTTCTTCACTTATTCACAAAGCTGTCCACTGAGTTTTTCTACCCAATTCTGCAGGATCATCAGAATTAAAAAACATACACTGACAACTTCAAGAACTTAGGACAGAGCAGGAGTTGGGCTAGAAATACTCGTGTGACAAACTCACTAATCATTGCTCTCTAACTCTGGTGAACAGAGACAAGATACTGGAACAATAGGGTCTAATTCACAATCTGTAATCTGTGTGATCCAGCATCCTATGAACTTCCAAATCACATAGTGGGATTATGGAATCATAGACCCTTGCAATGGAAGAGACCTTAACAAGTTATATAAAAAAATGTTGTCTAATCCAGTAGTTTTAAATTATAGCTGGGAAAATAGCTAGTAGTTGAAGCAAAATGCATGGTCAGAGGTCACATAGCTAATAAGTGACAGAGATAAAACTTGAAGCCTTAGCTTTGGGGATCATTTTTACTGCATGACAGAGCTAGTGGGGTGACCTGCCAAGAATAGATTATAATATAGAGGGCAAGTGCTCTCAAGCAACTGTAAATAACTCTAAACTCTTTTCTGATTACATTTTGGCAGGAAGACTCACCACTAACTGAAGAATAAAGCCAAATTCCATAGCATGGACTATAGAAGGAGGCCTGGACTACCTGTGGGTTCCCGCTCAGTCCAACCACTCAAACTCTTGGAGTTTCTGAAGAGCTCACAGGCAGGAGGTCACCATGAAAATCCAGTAGCCAAGGGCAGATTAGCAGAAAAAAATACCTCTAGTCAACTCATCCAGTTCTCCCAAACAAGGGTTGGTTAGAAAAGGAGAAAGTCATCATTATGAGAAGGCCACACTTTTTTTTTCATGAGCAGAATAGATTTATTGAAGAAAAGAAAGCTCCTGTCTGAGAGAGGGACAGGTAGGGGCCTAAGAGGCTAGTACCCCAAGAAGCTGTCTCTTCCAGGGACTTTTATAGAATAAAGTCATGTGGTGAGGCAGGGCTAAGGTGGTAAAGGCATGGGAACTCGCTTAGGTGGACAAGAGGTGGGACAAAATCATGGTTAACCAATGAGATTACCAGCACCATTGCTCAGGTAAAATTGATTAAGTTCAGGAACAAATAGGGAAGCGAGTCACATAGCAAGAGGGCATGAATATGGGACAGGGTCTCTTCTTGTTGGGGGTTGGGCTAGTGACTCATTTAGGCTCTTTCAAAGTGATTGATACCTATCTAGAATATCAATCTCTGATGCCCATCCCTAGGGAAGTATGTACCTGTGTTTCCTCCTTTGTCTTCATCTTGAGGTGTGGCCCATAGGGAGTGTGTGTATCTTGCAAGTTGCAAAGTCACCTTGTCTGCCATCTTGTCTCCTTGACGACCTGGCCCTGTCTGACTGCCTAGAAAATTTCTAACTCAGCTGCCTACAACATTCCCCCCTCTGAAGAAGTAACCTGAACTGCCATGAGGGATTTGGGCGATGACCACTCTGGCTTCTTCATGCTGAAAGGGGTCGTAGCTGTTGATCGGCAGTCAGATATATCCTTCAGAGGTTCTATCTAAAGGCCCTCAGTAGAGAACAGGCTTTCACTTACAGCTTTGAATCTGGAGAAGACAAAGCCAAAGAAACAAACATGCATGGGTCAAATAAGCACAACAGGATAATTATGAAAAAGAACCTTTTGTAGGTCCATCAGCAGGTCTCTTTTAAATGTGAGGTTTAATCCCTTTATCTTCTATGACCACTGTGTATTGTTTCAAACAAACTGGCCTTTCTCCTTATATTGGCAAGAGGCCACATTTTGACTCCCTAAGAAACTCTTAGACCCATTCGAAGCGGGGGTTGTGTGTTTCCAAAGGAAGCAGGAGGCTGAAGGGGCCTTATGAAATATGTCCCATGTGTTCCATGTTTCATTTAAATGGTCAATAAAAGCATAAAGGAGAGAATTCCTTGAGGTAATTTTAAGAATCCATAAAACCTAGAGGAATGATTTGATCCATCACAATCCCCACAGATTTTAGCTAGAATAATATTTACTTGTATACTAATAATCCAAGTCCAGAAGTTCTGACTGGCACCAGGTGTTCTGAGAACGATTTTTGAGAAATGACTGATGACCCAGAAATGTTCTGTGTTTATGATTCTCATTCTTTTTTTTTTTTTTTAATAAAGTAGATGTCAAAAGGTGACATGACTTACTGAATTCAAATTATGTATAAAGGAGTTTCTGCCTAAGTATGAGAATAAATTCAGGGAGTGCTCCAACACATAGCTTGGTAAGTTTCTCATTCTTAAGTCAGTGTTCCTTATAGCTTGCTGGTTCACAGCAAGAAAACTTGCACAGCAAATGGGTCAAAAAGCTTCGTTCATTTCAGATATGGAGAATGAAAATAAAGGAAAAGGCATGGGAGAGAGAGAAGTAACTTTAATCCTCTGTTACTATTGATATATCTGCAATATTTGCATTTGTAGAGTGTATGCTTTCAGATAAAGATACTTAAAATCGCTGTAAAGATAAATCTAACTTAGTATGCAATGAAGTACACTTAGAATGAATTTTGATTTAGCACATTGATTCAGCTAATTTTCAAAATGAGTTCAATTTGTATTATTGGCAAGCTTTTGAGTCATGTAGCATGGTTAAAGAATTACACATATTATACACATGTAAATTTAAAACACCATGCAGAAGCAACAGTTTGAGAAAAGCACTCCTTATTCTTAAAAATTCACCATTTAATGAGTCTCCTTTATGTCAATTAAAATACTTTTTGCAGGAATCGATATGATTCTATTCAAATTAGCTAAATGAAGGGGGAAAAGGAATTTTATTCAAGATTCTTTCTAACTCAAGTCTTAGAAAACCTCTCAAAATTTTCATCATCTGAGATTCAGATCTACCCAGAAATACATATGCTGGCATCTCTCATCTCTTTTAGGGTAGTGGGATCTTTCTGAAACTGAACCAATTTCTGTGTCAGAGGAGTATGCAGCCACATTTGGACCAGCCTGCCTTAAGTACCACCTTCCCCATCTGTGAAGCAAACAGTAATGATCTGAAGAGGGGAAATAGGGACCCTATTTCTCTCTAGTATGAGATAGGGATTGGGACACATGAATGGAAGATGGCAGGAGGTAAAAAGGGGCCCATGCCATACACAGAGGAAACAATGCAAAAATGTCCAAAAAAAGGGCAAAAGTGGCATAAATAATACCTGGGTTCAGAAACTACAAAGCATAGGTTCAGACCGTCACTGTACCACTTGCTGTCTGCATGAGCTTCAATTTATTCATCTCTACAAATGGCGGCAATAACGATACCTACTCAGCGGCATTTTCTGATAATTAAATGAGCCCTGACCTATGAGACTTATTCAGATCATTCAATGAATGTTGTTATTATTATTGTTATTGGTGGTAGTAGGAGATATGAGAGGAAAAGATAAAGCTTGCAAAATGTCAAAGTAGGTAGAGACCCTTATGCAGGGAGGTAGGGTAGAGTTGACTGTGACCTACACCGAATGTGAAGAGTAGCGACAGCCTTCTGCATGGAGGCAGAAACGGTCTGGGCTAACATGTGGCACCATAACAAAGCAAAACCAGTAGGCGAACCAGTGCGGCTGACACGAAGAGAGCACTTGTAACAGGGTCTTAGATGCCAAGCTTTTGTAAGATGTGCCAAATCACTATGCCAGACCGTGATCCTGAATATAATTGAAAATTTTCCGAGATGAGATTTATGTCTTGTATTATGACATCACTATACATCCCATTTTAGTTATCCCTGTCATTAAAAGCAATTCTATAGAAAGAGATTGCGGCCAGGGGGATGGCTTCAGTGGAATGAACGCTTCCCTGGCAAGCGCAAGGGTTTGAGTTCAATCCCGGGTTCTGCCAAAAAAAAAATAAAAAAAGAAAGAGATCATAATATGACTTATGATATAGTCATATAAGCATGCTGTTAAGAAATAGACCCTAACAATTGACCTTGTGGAACTCAAGCACGTTAATTGATTTAACTGATATGAATGTGTACAAAAGCGTTAAGCTAAGGGTTATTCTCACCATTTCAAAAAAAATTTAATGCACTGACTGCTGTCATCTCTTCTAGCTCTACCAAACTCTTTCTCACAGTATCTCCTCAGGGACTTCAAGAAAAATCCCATTGTTATGTTTCATAGTTATGAAAATCCATAAGTAACAAAAAGAAAACCACATCCTTTATAAGGACATATCTTGTTATTTTACATCCTATCACCGAATAGGAGTCAGCAAAAATTTCCAGAAGCTAAGAATTCTGCACCAGGTTGATTCATTATTTTCATAAGTTGCCTCATATTAAAAAAAGACATTGTTCTTCAAGAATTAGCCACAGATCTCTTTTGTTTTGGTAGTGTGAATCAAACTCAGGACCTGGTGCTTGACGGGCAGGTGCTTGTGCAACTGGATTATATCTCCTGCCCTTTCAACCTAGCTTTCTTTCTTTCTTTTTGTTTTTTTTTTTTTGTCTTTTTGAGACAGGGTCTCACTATGTAGTTCAGGCTGGCCTTAAGCTCACTTTGTAGCTCAGGCTGGTCTCAAACTCACAACAATCCTCCTGCCTCAGCCTCCCGAGTGCTGGGATTACAGGCCTGTGCCACCACACCCGGCTATCAACCTAGCTTTCAAGTCTATGAGTTTTGTTTTGATTTTTGGGGTGGGAGTGGAGGTTGGGACTTGGCTACCATGAATCAAATTTGCAGCCTTGCACTTACCGGGCAGGTGCTGTGCCTCTGAGCTTTATCCTTGAATTAAAATCTTCTAACAAATTGAATGAAATGATACAAGGAAATGCTTTCATTTCCTTCTGTTTCTGCTCCTACCCTTTTAAATACACACAATCCTGTTACACATACAGCTTAATATTTCTGGGGTCATTTCTTCTTCACATTAGGTTCCTTCTTATGGAAGATTAGAAAAAAAAAACAACCAAACAAATGCCAGCAGCAAACAGCAACTAAAAACCTCTTTATCTAGCAGATAGAGAGAACAGAGATGATGGGCAGGGCACATAACTTGACTCACCAGTGAACTGAGCCCATATCGGAATAAATCGTTGCGTCCCATATCTGCTTATCACAACTGTGGGTGACAGATTTTTCACACTTCCCATTCAGTTATTATGTTCAGTGGTTGCAAAACGCATATGGCTGCCTGCTGCAGGAATGTTACTTTTGGTTGACGTCCTACCATTATTTTATCTAAATAGTTTTTGCTGAAACTGGCAAGTGGTTTGTCTTATCTCCCTTCAATCTCCTCATTCCTGCTTAATGATAAGCATGTTCTCAAAATAACTTTCTCACAGCTCTACTTTACCATATGATATGACATGATGTGCATTAGGGTTCTTTTTTTTTTGTTTGTTTGTTTGTTTTTTACTACATAGCCTATCAACAGATAACACTTAATAAAAAGGTTAATTTTTACTCTTCCTCTTTATGTATTTACATGATTCAACAACCTTTGCTGAGTGGATGAATATGAACCTACACATAACACTTCAGGTAAATTTTAAGCCTTTATGTAGTATAGTTATTAAGTTGTTCTTTCTGATTTTTGTAATACCACAGAGCCTTCAAAAATAATTTCTATTTCATCTTAGCCAAGAATGATGCTCTCTTCTTTTTCTTCCCTTAGGAGTAAGCGTAAAGATGGAAGCTCACTAGCACTCTGAGGGTACAGTCCTCTCTTCTCTTAGCTACAGGGAAAGCCCAGAGTCTCTTAGAATCTGCAATTAGGTCCTTGGAGAAAGAAAGCAACATTCCTCTACTGGCAGACTGAAAAAGAGAAGAACTGAGCTCGGTTGTATGAGAATCAAAAGTCACAATGCATGCCAATCCAGAGCAATGCTGGACACATGCTCCCTTGGCTGAGATCAAGTTCTAATGTGATTGTCATATCCTGCTTCCACTCGAGCACTAGAGACTTGTGATTCAGTACTGTTTCTAGTTTGATGCTATTGCTCACACAGCTTCTGTGTTAAAATGAGTGGTTAGAATCCCTGAAATTTATGTTAAGCCAGTCTGCTTCATTTCCCTGAAAAATGGATTTAATTTAGTATTAGGTTTTCATTGGGATAGAAGTCAAATTTTCACCAGGGATGGGGAGAGAAAGAAGAGAGAAGAACGAAAAGGGATGGGGAGAGAAAGAAGAGAGAAGAACGAAAAGTGGTACCGTGGTATTATTTCCCAAGAGACCAACTAAAGCAGAGTGAAGACTGTGTCCTCAGGGTCAGTGTCTGTTGGGAACAAAGCAGAATTGAAGCAGGAATTGAGCACCATTAGGCAGAGAGAAAAGCAGGGCCACCGCAGAGCTCAACGTAAGTCTCAACCAATTTTTTCTGGAGTGCTGGGGCTGGGAGAATTCTTCAGAATTGTCTCCAGCTGGAGGAAAGGAGTCTTTCTATTTTTGTGCTTCACACTCCCTCAGTTGACAAATGATTGAAGCAAAGTTGCCTGTAGAAGGTTGTGACCATGGACGGGTGGGTCCTCTTTTCAGCCCAGTGATACCTGTGGAGATTGACAGCTCAAAACTGACAACCAGAAGCTGGGAATGTGCTCCTCATCCCTAAAGAAAATAGGTGGCACAGCCCAGGGACCTTGACAGCTAAACAGCATCTTAAAACTCTACATCATCTTTATTTTTTTTCTTACAAAAGTAGTTGGCGATAGCATTAAGAAAATCACTGAGAAGCAACAAACATGTAACTTGACCCTTCCATTTTTTAAAATCTATAAAATGGACTTGATGATACTGTTAGTCCATTTAGAGGTACTTAACTGCATAGGGTTTATTTTTATTGCTTGAGTTGTATTTTATGATATTTAACTGGCCCTTTGAACAGAAATTTGTCTTATGATGCTATTTAAAACATGAAAGACATACATGGGTTTCATATGAAGAGCTGGTGCAAATTTGTTTGGCTCGTGGTATCATTTCTTCTGAAATTACTTGATTGTTTCAGGTATTTTATCGTTAAAACTAGAAATGGTTATTTTTGCCTTTCCCCCAAAAAATTAGCAAGCAAAATCTCTTTGTTAATAATGACTAATTTCTACCACAGTTGGAAGAGATTTGGAAAAAAAATAAAGTATGATATTGGTAGTCAGCAAAATGCCTTGAGGTTTTTGGGTAATGTCCCCATGAGATTCTCTTGAGATGCAATGTATTTGATGAAAGGCCACTGCAGGACCACAACTCCCCGCTGTAACGTAAATAGAAATGCTGTGTGTCTCAATGATTTGCATAAAAATTATAACAGCAAATGAGGCTAAAAAAACAATGCATTGAACTCTTGAGTGTCTTGTACAGTTGAATTTATTCACAGAATCTCTTCATAGGTGGGCTCACTGGAATTTCACAATTACTTGGAATTTTGTAATGCTTCTGATACAGTACTATTGAATTTTCTGTGACACTCCGGATTTCACTCGACTATGACTGTGATAGAATTAGCAAAAACTTTATTTTGTTGATCATTATATTTTTTCTTTTCGGACCAGGAATTGAACTCAGGACCTTCTACTTGCCAAGCAGGTACTGCACCATTTGCTATATACCTGGCCCTGAACCTTAAAATTTTGATAAACCTTAAAATATTCTTGTTCCAAAGATGAGTGGTGAAGTTTTAACCTGAAAGTAAATTTACTCAAGGTTAGGTCATATAAGGGAAAATCCGTCCACATGGGACATATGTAATACATAGATTCCTTTGAAGTCTTTTAGTATCATATATAAAAGTTCTCCTTATCATCTTTTAAGAAAATGAGGAAAAATTCTTTGAAATTTCTTACAGAAAATCTGTAAGGTTTAACCTAGATCTGAAAAGTTTTTACTTTTCTGATAAATCTAGAAATTTTTGTTGATAATTGAAGGAAATGGGTCATCTCTAATATTTAATTGCTGGCATGACATCACATCTCTTCATAGATGAAAGAGTCAGTGAGTCACACTCAAATTATCCAGTTGCTCCACTTTATTGGCAAGGAACACAAGACAACAGCTCGGGTTCTTCTGCTCCTTCTTCTCTTCACTGATTTGCCTCCGTGCAGCTCAGATTTTGCAGATTCTTTAGAATGAAGGGCTTCCTTTGAGTTTTGGACTAGCCTAGGGTAGAACTTTGGTCATTCACTAGCTGAAAACCATTAAAGCATTTAAACATTAAATGAAGTTCTTGGTGAAACTGCCCACTAACAATTCTCAGAAAATTAGAAGCTCCACCTCCTCTTATCCCATTTCTTCTGCATCAGAAGCTTCTTTGCGGTTTTTGATAGCTGTTCTGTGTTTTCATAATTACTTCTTTACAAATAACATATGCAATTATTATTTGCTTGATTTTTCAGTTGTAGGCATTATGAATCTGCTTCCCAGTATAATACCTGAGACTAGCTCAGTTTTATATTTTGTCCCTCAACCACACACATCCTCTTTCTATCTCTCTTCCTGTCTGTATGGTTGTATTGTTACAGGAACAATAGTCCTCCTTACCATTGTAGGATATAGTCCAAGACCTTGAATGGACGACTGAAACCATGTATGGTAAAAAATCCTGTATCTGTTACTTATTTCCTATCATGTATACAAATAATGAAGTTCAATTTATAAATTAGACATAGTAAGAAATGAACAACTTATAATAACAGAATGCTTATAACAATATATTGTAATGAAAGTCATGTGCATGCATTAGCTCTCTTGAAAAAGTCAAGACCAGTATTAATATTTCCAAGTCACGGTGGACTTAAAACCATGAAGAGCAAAACTATGGATAAAAGGGGTTTATTGTAAATTGTTTCGATCAACACCCAGTGTTTACAAAATTGTAAAAGCTGAGCTATTGATGAGCAATAATTGTAATTATTTATTCGTGCAGTTAGTTAATTAGTTAGTAGTTAGTTAGGGCTGGGGATTGAATCATGGGATTCCTATGAACTAATTTCCAGTCTGATATATGACAAATATTTTTATTTTCTATGTAAGTTCTTATATTCTTTGGAGATAAGTAATTATTTGGATTTGCTTTTTATTTTATATGGTTATCATTTAAAAATTCAAAATTTTCACCAATTGTGCATTAATTTTTCCCTCAGTAAACTTTGACATATCAAGAAGAATATCAACTAACCTTGAAGCTTCTCAGAGACTTTTGCACTAATCTGGAGAGTTTGACTGAGGAAACCAGGACACAGATGGCAGGCACCGGAGCTGCCCCACACAAATCATCTTGTTATGCTGCCTCTTCTCCTGCATTTTATTTTCATTTCTTGAATATCATGTCTTCCTGTTTTTTTTCATTTTTTGCCTTATTTTTCTAAAGCACAGCTTCTAGTAGACTCCCAAGAAAAGGTATGTATAGTTTTTATCCTTGACCTTATTATCAACTTGGCTAAATACAGATTCCAGGTTGGCCATCATATTCATTTAGAAGTTTTAAGGAATTACTCTATTGTAGTAAACTTTTCAGTATTTTTCTTCACAAACTTAAGGTCTGCAAGTTTCCTGATCCTTTATATTTAGCTTCTTCTTTCTTTCTGTAAACCAAAATAATAGTGTTTTTATATATTGTATTATAGTGTCATGAGATTTCAATCAGGAAACTCGTGTCCTCAAGTTCTAGAGATTGGTAAGATGAGTTCTTTTCTCTTCCAAACTGTCAGTGTCACATTCTCTTTATTTCTGTCTCTGTCTCTGTGTCTGTCTGTCTTGTCTGTCTGTCCCTCTCTGCTATTTAATCCTTATAGATCTGTACTTCTTAATACACTAAACTTCTGTCCACATATAGCTTTTCACATTTGCATTTAAACTCATGAATATTAAATAAATTTCTAAACTTTTCTTTCTTACTTACATGAGCCACATTTCATGTGCCACACACAGCGAGAGGATATGATAATGAAAGGCACAAACAAATATCTCTCTCTCTCTTTTGTGGCCAGCTCAGTACCCCCTGGGGGTAGGGCTGATGCAGCATGTGGTGCTCAGAATTGAACCACGGTCCCTGTGCTTGTCTAAGTTTGCCTAAGAAGATGTTGTTAGACTGCTGAGCTATTGGCAGCCCCAACCAATATCTCTTTCGTCACAGCAGATTCTAAAGCTTCTGGGAAGACACAGAGTAATAAGCAGTGGAGAGAGAGCCTCTCTGAGATGTTCTGTCCAGAAACTGGAATACAGCATTTAGAGGAAAAGCAAAAGGAAGGAAGTGGGTCCCATCCATCCAGGAAGGGTCTGAAGTGAGAGTTGAAGCCCACAGGTGAAGTGAAGACAAAAACTTCAACAAAGAAGGTGGTAGCTGGCGGAGCCTTTTCCCTAAGCCAGGACTCACTGCGTGGGAGCAATGATTTAAACCTGCACTGCAAGGTAACTGGCTGGCAACCCCAGAGGTCTCCACAGAGAGAGGCAGCAGTGCACGGAGCAGTGGATGCTGCAGACAGCACTGGCTGGTGAGTGGCCTGGATTTGGCTGTCCTGCAGAAAAAACTGACTGGCCAGGAGCCATCCTGGAGAAAGGCCAGCTGAGCTCAGAACTCAGAACAACTGCTGACTCCATAGACTGTCTCTCAGCTGCCAGGAGAAGTACAATGACTGCTGCAGACTGAATGGGTCTGGTCCCAGCCTCAAGGCCAGAAACCAGCCTGCACTTCAGGGGAAATAAAGGGACAGGCTCATTGGGATTATCCACTGCCCTGCCATAAAACTACTGCTACATTGCTAGGGTGAATCAACATGAGTCTGCACTCTGCCTCTACACATCCCATACCAGTGACACCAGAGCCAAACCTTAAAGTGGACTTTTTCCTCTTATTTTTTTTTCTTTCTTTTGTCCTCTTCATTGTTTGATCTTGATTTTATGAGTGTCAACATGGTTTCTAGGGTTTTCTGTGGCTGCTGTTTAGTTGTTCATCCTTTTATTTCTTTCTACTCTTTCCTTTCTGTCTTCTGCACCAGTTTCCCAAAGTTTGCGTGATCCTTGCTTCGAGCCTATTTTTTTTTTTTTGCCTTTTTAAATTTTCTCCCCTGAAGATAAAATCGACATCTTGAGGGCTTAATTACTGTATACAACTTTCTGCTTTGTTTTAGATTTTGTTATATAACCACAAATCTGGTTCATCCAGTAAAAGGAGGCAAACTACCTCAGTTGGTCATTTCCTAGCCGTTGTTTGTTGCTATTGTTATTGCTGATTGTACCACATTAGTCAAAGTGACAAAATTGTTCTAAGCAGTCATTCTTGGTATTCCAAGAATGAGATTGCCTAAGGGTCATACAAAATATGTGGGCCAGTGCCAAAGAATGAGGAGCCGGGCCAAGCAGGTAGCAATTTCTCATCCACAATAAATTGAAAAGTCTTCCAAAGACTCAAAACCTCAAAGCCAGCTACGCCTGGAAGACATTTCTAAGAAGTCGATATTTCCTAAGACTTCTAAATACTACAAAGAAAAGAACTACTCACTAAAAGCCATTTATCAGCACTACGACAAATTCTAGGATAGATAAGCCTTAAATAATCCTCTATCATTTCTTCCATTTTTCTATATCTTTGTCATTTTGTTTGGTTCCAAAAATATTAATCTTTCAATATTTGCTGATATTAAAAATAATCTGAGCAGGGGTGGGATGAGCCATATTTGTTATTTGCTAGAGAGTGATGTGGATGGACCGTTTTCTTAAAAAAATGTCCTTATGTTCACTTCATTAGATCTTTCCTCTTACACTTTCTAGAGTATTTGAGGGGAAGTTTTGCAAAGTCATGGAGACTTCTTCACCGCTAGTATTCTAGAAACCAAGGAGAGGAAGAAACTGGGAGTCTTACTATTCTCTCTTTCAGTACTGTTGACCTTCATTTTCCCATCACAAAAGAACACACCTCCAGTTTTCTGCAAGGGTGTTGTGTATTAGAGAGGTGTTGTGCTCTGAAAATCCCTTTTCACAACTGAAAGATCCATTCCCAGCTGTTGGGAATACTCTTGATAGAAAAGGGTCATGTTGTCCATGGTGCTATACTCCTTGTGAGAATGATTTTCCAACAATGACTGGTTGCTGTGAGTGGGCCCTTGGACAGGCTCAAGACAAGTCTGAAAGGTCAGGGCTCTGGGAAAGCCTGTGTGAATATGTCAGAAGGCAGCGTGTGCTCTCTCCTTTTTGTTTCCACACAAGTACTGAAATCACTACTCTGTTTCCCAAAGCTGTCTGATAGTTTGGGAAGGGTTATTGTGTGGTTGCTTAATAGAGTGAAGACATCTATGAATCTGGACGCTTTTCAAAAATACTTTTAAATTATTTTTGTTTTTAATCATACTGTCATTGTCCCTTGAACTATTGGAAAGATCTGTGGTAGAAATTTTGATGCTTCTTAGTGCTTTCCAGGACTCAAGTTTCTCATATCTATTGCTAGTCTGCACTCATCATTTAACTTTTTAAGTTTGTCGTATTTTCCATAATCTTTTAAGTGAAGATTATAAGAATTTCACATCTTTCAAGAATTACTTCGCTGTTATTTTAATGCTGTTTTTGGAAATGCATGGTAATTTGTAAGTGTCCTGTTATAGTATGTATGTCTGGAATCACTAACATTTTAATTTCCAAACCGTATTACAAAGTAAATGGAAATTATCATCATCAGCACTTTCTGATAGCATTAATGCATGAGGGGAAATGAAAAAGAGGGGAATGTGTGCCTTACATTTTACAAATCCCTGAGCAAGTAAGTGGCAGAAGCTATTTAACTGAGGACCAGCATGGCTGGAATTATATGTTTTGAAAGTATAAGAAGATACATTAAAAAGAGACATTATCTCAAGGATCATAGAGGCTTATGACTTGAATGACAGTCATTAATTATTTTTAACAGTATTCTTGATGGAACAGAATACAAAGAAAGCAGCCACTTAAAAGCTAGCCTTTCATTGAATCCAGTATTTATAAGATTTAGAATGCATTGGTGTGTACTTCCCTAGACCCAAAAGCAAATTAATTTTGAGAGGATTTGAAAGAAAATAGCAAATACTATTGAATAGTTGTAGATGGAGAGAACTTAAGTAGTTAGTAGAAGATCATATGCTTTCTTTAAGTGAGAAAAAATAGATGTTTCTCTAATGCTCCCTAAACAAAGAAAGCAATACTTATTCCTTTACACAGCTCCAAGTGCTTTTTCCTGGGAAATTTTAATGCGATAATTGGTTTAAAAAGTACTTTATTAATAATGCGACAGTAGTTAGTTTTCTTCTTTCACAATGGATTCAGGCATGAAATAACCATCTTTAATCTCAACACAAAGGAATGAAGATTTCCAGAATTTTCTAGAGGCCAGAATGGTTATAGAATTCCTTTAAAACCTTACAAAGAAAAAGGAATGGAAATGTGATGTTACAGTACAGTATTTGGTCTTCCTTCCTTATTTCTAACACAGAATTTCTAAAACTCCTTTAATTCCCTGATTGGCAGAGCCGTAAGTATATCTGTTGTTATGCATAATATGCCTCTTTCAATCATATCTGAGTTTACATTAATGTCATAACTCACAGAAGATGCAGACTCCTTACCAGAGGAAGCTACCAGATTAGAGAATTGAAGCTTTCAGCTGTTTCCTTCCAGGAAGGAGCATTGGGGATTCAGTTCATCTTAACCACTAATGATTGAATCAACCCTATCTGTGCAATAGAACCTACACAAACCTCTAAGTGGATCCAAAGATGACGCTAGGTGTCTATAATCTCAGCAATTCGAGAGCACCACAGGTTTGAGCACAGTCTGCACATCCTCTATCAAAATAAAGCAAACATCAAAAGGAGCTTAGAATGCTGCTTAATGCAAGGGCTTTGTGTTCAGTGCCCAGTACTGGAAAAACCAAAACTCAAAAACCTCTAAAGTGGCAGGATTTGGAGAACACATTCATGTGCAGAGAAGATGCTGTCTGCCAACTCCACTGAGATGGATACTTTTCTGCTTAGGACACATCTGGATCCCTGCATTTGTCTGCTATTCATCTATATCCTTCCTAGTACTCTTTGTAATAAGCTAGAAAATGTAAGTAATACTTTACCTTGAGATCTGCGAGTAGTGAGAGCAAGTTATTGAATAGGACCAATGGCCATCGGTACCATATTTGTAGCTGAGCTAGCCAGAAAAGCGCATAACCTGAGGACAGAGCGGCAGTCTTGGAGAACTAAGCCCTTCTTGATGTATGGGGTGTCCACATACTGTCAGAATTAAATTAAATTTTAGGATGCTCATTGAGATTCCACAGAGAATTGCTTAGTAAGGAAAATATACACATTTTACATCAGATAACTTTTTTCTTCGAGTTAGAAACACATGAACATCTAAAAAAGATTTCCCCAGATAATGGACATAGGAATTATATATTTCTATTGTTCTATATTTTTTCCGTAATTTTTTCATTTTCCCCTAATTTTATATAAGTGACCAGGTAATATTTAGGATATAAAAAGAAACACCCACTATGTGTATTTTTAGTTGTAGCACATAATGTGTATATGTTCTTTTCACTAGTGATGTAGAAAACTCAGTCATAAATATAGTGATTTTAGAAATAAAGAGCTGGAGTTTAGTAAAGCATGAATTCAAACTCATGATGCTTTGCCACCTTCTAGCTTTGTGGCATTGAGCATGTTACTTAATTTTTGGAAAACTGATAATACTATTGCCTATACTATAGAGCTGCTGAAAGGACCGAATTAATTTTATTTACTTATTTTTAAATTTTGAGTTGGTACAGGGTCTCACTACACAGCTCGAATTTGTAGTGATCCATTTTTTTCCAGCCTCCCAAGCACTGGGAGTACAGGTTCAGGCCACCATGCCTGGTCTCAATAACTGGTTCAGTGTGCCAGGTGCAGGGCCTGCATGGCATGCGGTGCTGGGAATTGAACCCAGGTCCTTGAGTTTTCCAGGCATGAACTTAGACCACTGAGCTATCTCTCCAGCTTCAAATTATAATAAGTTCAATAGTAGTTTACTGATTTTGCTATATTTACATAATCCTGTATTTCTAA
Organism: Ctenomys sociabilis; assembly: GCA_004027165.1. Lineage (NCBI taxonomy): Eukaryota > Metazoa > Chordata > Mammalia > Rodentia > Ctenomyidae > Ctenomys > Ctenomys sociabilis. The sequence goes on from PVKA01000380.1 coordinate 18,237, forward strand.
ATAGCACATTGATTTTTATTTAGATCACTTGAATAATATCCATGCATTATGTTTTCGAATATATATTAAAATAGCAATTTTTCTCTACGAAGTTATTTTTATATCATCTGAAGTCATTGACTATTCCTGGCAATATTCATGACTTTATATTAGTCTTTGGAAGTACTAGTTTAGAAGAATATATTTTGACATACATATTCACATCTATGATTGTACCTTAAGTGTGAAACTAATAATCTCTAATTTGGAAATGAAAATTGTATTCTTTGTTAAATTAAAAGAAAGCAAAGAAACATTTTGAGAAGAAAGTCTGCCCCTAAAGTCAAGCTGCTTCAACTTAGCTGGAATAACTAATTTTTTAAAACTGCTTCTGTAATTTTTTTCACTGGTACACAAAACCATGAAAGTCGTACATATTAATAGGGTATCACTTAATGTTCCGCATACATCCCTGGGTAGCCACTGGTCAACCCCTTCCTACCCTTCCTCCCACCTGCTATGATCCTTACTGTCATAATCACAAAGCATGGCTTTAGTCCTTCTTTCCTTCTGCTGAGAGGGTGTATCACATGCACTGATTTGCATATGTTGAACCATTTGCAAGAAATTTTTCTAATGGTATTCTTTTTTTTTTTGTTTAGGTTATTGTATGTATTGTCAGTTTTTTTTTTTTTTTGCTTCTTCTGTCCTTGGAATTTTCATCTAGAGCTTGAATTATTATTGTACTGCTGATTTTTCTTTATAAAAAATCATAAATTTTCCTCATTTATTGGTAGGAGTTGCTCCTTTTCTTCACAATATTTCTATTTTCTACTTCTTTAGCTGTTGTATTTTACCCTCTTGCCTACGATTTCAAAAATTTTTAAAAAATGCTTACACATCTTCAAAATTTTTAGCTATTCTGGGGATTATTTCATTGTTCATTTCTTGAGTTTTTAAAAAATAATTCTGTTTTGCTTCATAACCATAATACTCTACATCTCTTAACATCAGGATGGTTGATTGTAAACATCCTTTACATTGGTCAAGCAATGGCTTTGACTCATCCACACAGTTGACACTGACAAAAGATCTACAAACATGATACAGGGTAAATCCTGAGGGGATTTGACTGACCTTGGAAGATATAAAAATTACAGTTCTTGTTATATAGGTCTTGTTTTATCTTTGTCTTAACCATCCAGCAGAAAAGTATAAAAATGAGGTATAAGGAGGAAAACTGTATTAATAGGCTGAGCTGTAAAAGGCTCAACAACTTCTGACATTGCCAGTCCTATGGTTAACCTATTACTCTTATGGACTACTGGACTATATTGGATTATATTGCTGGATTCACGTACCATCTTAATATTTAAGTGGCAACCCATCTCTGACAAAACGAAACAAAAAAAAGGGAATACAAATGAATGATCATTTTGTATCCGTACATACAAGGTAGTTAAGATAGATGTACAGCTGCTTTCTCTTAATTCAATGAGAAGAAAGATTTGTATTAATAGTGTTTGGGCAGGATATCATGTCTGCATCTTGTACTATGAATAATCACTATGAAGACAACAATATGCAATGTATTAATTATTGAAACTGTCCTATTAATCTGTTTTGAAATTGTCTCATTGCTATTTGTTTCTCTGTAAAATTAATTGAAAAAATTGTAAATATGCTTAGTTTAAATTCTGGGATCAAAAGTGAGTCAGGCAGCCTCTGCCTTCACAGAGCACACAGTCTAGCAGGACTAAAACAAGAACACTTAAAAAAAAACAAAAGCACAAACCAAGGTTCCCAGAGCATCATTTATAAACTCTGAAGTTTTTTTTATTAATATCATAAGTCATTTCAGCATTTTGTAGTTAAGATATCATTGGTTCACGTCCAATTTGCATAAACAGTTTTAGCGTGAATGTTTGCTGTGAAACGTGTTAACACCTTTAGAAAAATTTCATGTTTGAAATTGGTGGGAAGTCTCCTAATTAGTTGTAGTGTCTATTTTTCTCAGGAACTGAAAGCTTTATTATTATAACTAGATTAATCAAAATTGAGCTACCAAATACTTTTAAGGGACAGAAACAATTACATGAACATTTCAGTAGATGTTTAACCATAAAAGTTCTGTATTGTCTGTGAGTCAAATTGGTTCCCACAACATGTGGAAAATGAATATCTGAAAGTTCACCATAAAGTTAAAAACAGGATGATCAGTGGTACCTCTTGGACATTTTTCATCTTATGGAAACAAGCTAGTGGGGTTGGACACTTTACTTTTATTGAAAGGAAGGATATAAACAAATTTCAAAACCTCAAATCAGGAACAGAGATCCTTCTGTTTAGACTACTCATTGTTTCTTAGCATTCTACCAAAGGGCTAGTGCCTATCCTACTGTTCTATTTGTTTTTCACACTGGCCACATCCTTGCTAGACTAAAAGACATAAAAAGTCAGGCAAAGAAAAAAAACACCCACCAACACACTAAAATATGAACCTCCTGCCAGTCTAAGGATTTCTCTCCATAAATGATTTTAGAAGTCACCAAATGCTGGGAGACCAGAGATACAGGCAACTACTGACCTTTCTGATACAGCTTTCAGCCTGTTTTATATGACATTGCTATCATAGCATTCATGACAGTTTGACAGCTGTGATTCCAGAATTTGGAATATTGCTTAATACCAGCACTCAGCTGAATTCTGCTGGGTATTGTGAATAACACCAAGAATCTGTATTTGAACAGGGAATTGCATTATATGTCTTTTTTAAATGCCAGCATGAATTTATACCTTTTTTTCCTGTACTGAGGAATGAACCCAGAGCCTTTACACTGAGCTATGTGCCCAGATCATTTTTAACTTTTTTATTTTGAGACAAAGGCTTACTGTTCTCCAAACTGAGCTGAAATGTGTGGTCCTTCTTCAGCCTGTGGAGTGCTAAGGTTACAGGTCTGTACCACCAGGCCCTACTGAACTGAAGTATCTTATATATGTCATATTTTTCTGGTTTTTCAACAAGCTGATTATTCAATTACAAAGTTTTTTTTTTTTTTTTTTTTTTTTTTTTTTTTTTTTTTTTTAAAAATTTTTTTTTTTTTTTTTTTTTTTTTTTTTTGTCTTTTTTGAGACAGGGTCTCACTATGCAGCTCAGGCTGGCCTTAAGCTCACTTTGTAGCTCAGGCTGGTCTCGAACTCACAACAATCCTCCTGCCTCTGCCTCCCGAGTGCTGGGATTACAGGCCTGCGCCACCACGCCCGGCTTCAATTACAAAGTTTTTAAAATGTCAAGTTCATTCAGAAAAAGGCATTCAAGCTATTTGCTATTCTGAAATAATAAAGTTAGAAATACATTTTGTGAAAAAATCAGACTAATGGGGTAGAGCTTGATGAAGGTTTTGTTCAAAGAGCACAAAAAACAGCAAACTAATTCTATATACCAGTGTATTTTGACTGATGGCAGTGTTTAACTTTTTTCTTTAAATTGAAATAACTCAATGAAGCATATCATATATGTTATGCTTTAGATCCTACATATTATTTTAAGACTCAGATATCTACTAAGAATTAGTATAGATATCTTGGAGGCAGAAATTTATCTTCTAGGATCTTTAATTTTTTCAATAGTTTCTTTACCTAGCATCCCCTCTTATTACAAATTTGCCTGTGCTTCTTCTGTTATGCAAAAAAATCAGGCAGAATGCTTGAACAAGTAAAAGAAACACTATTACTACTATAATCTATGCTGAAAATGAAAATATTCAAAGTATGTAAAAAACTTCTCACATTTAACACTATTTGACCAGTGACAATATCTGCCCTTTTGGAGAATATTATTGTATTTTTTTTTAGCAAATGATTTCTATTATCTTTTAAAAAGTGACTAACTGCAGATTCTCAGAAATTGAAAGACAAACAGAATGGTCAAAAAGAACAAAAAAAATTAACCAACCACAGAGATTCTATTTGAAAGGAAAGGGTATTTAGTACCATCAGGAAGAGCACATTTTTAAAAGAAGCAGGCTTAGATAAATACCCGTCAAATCAAGCAGATCACAGCCATATAGTGTGCTCATCCAGTGGTACATCTCAGATGTGCAATTTTCATAATTATCATCTGATTATTTTGAAATAGCAACAATGGCACAGTGTTACTTAACTCTGAATATCCGAGTCTCCTAAGTTGGACATCATTTGTGCATTCATATATTTATCTACCCCATCTAACAAATAATTATTGAGTACTTAGTATGTCTCACACACTCTGTAAATGTCGGAAAAGGATCCTCTGTAAAAGGGACAAATTCTGTTCCCTGGTGAAGCTTCAATTGCAGTTAATCACAGAAAAAAATAAGAAGAGAAGCCAACTGTTGAAAAAGCTGTTTCAGAAAGCATAAATGCTATGAAAATGAGCAGGTTGATGTGACAGAGTAGCCAGTGGTGGGTTTCTAGAATTTGGACTATCAGGATGGGCTTTCAGGAGTGTGTGGTATGAGGCTTCTCAAGCCCAGATGTGTCTATCAGTTGCCCAATGATTTTTTGAAATTCAAATTCTGATTCATAGGATGTGAGATTCTGCCTTTCAAATGAACTCCTAGATGACGTTGATATATCAGGCTTTTCATACCACGCTTTGAATATTATGGACTTTAAACAAGAAATGGGAATGGTAAATAAATCAGGGAATGAGCAATGCTTTTGATGATAATCATGTGTAGTAATTTGGATGAGGAAGGAACTGAGAAATATTCGGTTTTCTCTCCATTTTATTTCCAGTTTTTGCTCATTCATTTCATTAGGCAACTCTCATGAAAGACGTGGTGGAAATACACACATTCCGAGACCAGGCAGTCTTGGACTATGATTCTTCCTCTGCCTCTTGACAGCATGGTGGATTGTAGTAGTTTACTTCTTGTCTCTAGGTCACTATCTTACATTATAGGAAACTTGGATAACGAATCTGACACATAGAAAATAGTGAATACATAATACCACAACAGACACCCTGTATTGGTTATCATTTGCAAGTGCTTTCTTTTCTCTGTTTAAAATGTAAAAGCCTTAAACCAAACCAAAGTACTTTGATTTCCTAGACTCTCTTGCAGCTAGAAAGAACTACGGCTATGAAACAAGAGTTATGGCCAATAGCATATACAAAAAATACTGGAAGGGAGGGAAGGCAAAGTGAAGAAAGTTCCTGCAAACAAAAGCAAAGCATTATACGAAGAAATTTTTGCCATTCCTCTTTCACTTTTCTTACTGCCTCAACTATAGAAAGTTTGTAATGGTGTAACAGGTAGCCTACATCTATGCAGTAACAAGTCTGAGGATAAAAGACAGCAACCTAATAACAGCAGATCTGAAAGGCTAAACGACCCTCATGTTCTCTGGCACTGCAAAGTCATTATTCTGACCATGCGTTATTCATCAACACTTTTTGAAATAGAAAAATAAGTCCTTGCTATTCAAGTTTGTGTTAGTTGTTTTCAGGTTCTTAAGGCGGACTGTAAGGAATATGTAGCTATTTAGGACAGCCATTTATGATCATTACTTCTTCTGAAGACAAGTATTAGCAGCAGAAGGAAAGTGAAACTTTTTTAATGCACTTTCCAATAACAACCTGTTGCTGGCCAAAAGTTAGACTATCTAGAAATGCCATTTTTATTCTGATTTGTGTTGCTGTTTAAAAATAATATGAGAAGCTTCACACATCAATCCTTAAGTTCTCAAGACAAATTCAAAGTACCCACTCTTTAGAAATTGCAAATGAGACTCCCCCAGTCTATGATAACCAGTGCTGTTGTCACATGCTAAATAATCCACCGTTAACCATCATTTCAAAGCAAATCTGTAACACTCTGTGAGGAAAAAAAATAAATAGCTGCATTGGGCCCTGTGCCTGGTAAGACAAGGCACATATTGTTATACTCCACTGTATTAAATAGAAAACCAAATCCACACAATGAATGAACTGCCGGGAAACATATTTGGGAAGTTGAGCTTGGTACCAGAGAGAAAAACGTTTAAAGGAGGTTAAATATGGTTACACAGGTGAAGGTTCTCTAATGCAGTTTGTTGAGTAAATATTTACTCAGTGTCTAATACATGAGAGGTTCAGTAGGAAGTTCAAAGGCACATAATGCACCATGTTAACCTCAAGGCCTGTTATGATTGATTGATTGATTGATTGATTAATTGATTTGGTACAAGGCTACACAGTTTGGCCTTGTAGTAATCCTTCTGCCTCAACCTCCCCAGTGCTGGGATTACAGATGTATGCCACCACATATGGTTTCTGGGTCAGCAGGGCGTGAGGCATTGGGGATCAAACTCAGATCCTTGCACTTGCCAGGAAGGCACTTAGAGCACTGAGCTATCTCTCCAGCCCATCACAATTTAGGAAGGGCAATATAATACAAGTCTGATACCTCAGAACAAGGTGAGTGGGAAGGAATAAATCAGAAGAAAAGCAGAACTGTCCAAAGAGAGATGACCATACTGAGGCTAAGGTGTTTGAGGAGACCTGACTGTACACTACAGGTAAAATAGTAATTAAAAAGTGCGTTGTGTGGGTTTATTAGTTTACTCTTATATAATTCAAATTTAGTGTTAGCTGGCCATGAGCTAAAAAGCACATGACAAGAGCTAGAATTATGTCTCTTTAATTTTAATAAAGTGATGGCCCCAAATGTCAGAAATGTAAAATTTTTATTATAGATGCTATCTAGTTTTCATAACCATTACTCTCTTGAAATTTCAGTCTAGCAGTCTTTCAGTCACCAAATTCAACAGAAAATTGTGTCCTTATCTGATTTAAACTCTATAAACATTCGGCTATGTCTAATTCCTCACCATTGTTTCTCCATGCCCTCTACTGATAACCTCCTCCCAGTTCCTTAAATATTAGTTTATTCTCGGGTCCTATCCTTGGCTCACTTTTCCCCACCCTCCTCTTCAAGTTCATTTATGACTATCATGTGCATCCTTATGAACATACTGATGGCTTTCAAGTGTATATCTTCAAGCCTTAACTCTCCCATGGTCTCCTGATCCACACATCTCTCCGTGCATCAGTACAATGCCCACAGACACTTCAAATGGCACATTCAGGAGTGAATTTGTTAATATCCTTTTGAAGCTGCTTTCTCTTCTTTTCCTCCACCAGGATAAAAAAAAATCACATTAGTCATATGCTTCATAATGCTACTATGATAAAATGGTACAAACCAGGTGACCTATAAAGCAAGAACTTAATCAGAGTTCTGGACCCTGGCAGGTCAATACCAAGGTCTCCCCATGATTAAATTCCTGAGGACTGTCTCCTTGACTAGTTCACAGAATGGAGAGTCCTTCTCTACCCTACAGTGTGGTATCACTCTGCATGTCCTAATGTCCTCTTATTTTAGAACCATGAGTATGACTGGATTAAATGAAGCCACTGTCTCTTCAAAATGCCTATCTCTAAATGTGGCCACATTGTGAATTATGGGGGTGGGAGAGTTTGAATGATATATGAATTTGGGGTGTAGGAAACACAATCCATTCACAACAATCCTTTAACACAAAACTGAGAATTTATCAAGCCTTTCCATTCACAGTCACTCTCAAGACTGACCTATTTTAATTGTGAAATTTACTTCTGCATCTCCTAGACTCCTTAGACTGGTGCAAAGAGTCTGTAGACTGTAATGCCTGCTTGGCTGTAATTGAACTTCAACTCCCCAACTTTTTTATTCTTCTGAATAAAGATCAACTAATTAACCTAACAGCCGGCACTAACTCCCCTTCACACCAATGAAACTTCACTTAGTTTTTCAAGATTTGATGCAGCGCTTTCCCTGGGAGTTCTCCTTGACTCTGACACAGTGCAACTTTGCTCCATCTTATTTTGCAGTCCTTATCAGGGAAGTTCATCATTTCACAGCTCTACGACCACTGAACACACTCAAAGTGCAATTCCTGCACCCGTCTTCTACAGAACCACAAGCTCTTTAAGGCTAAGGAATTCAGGAGAGAGGAGGAAGAGAACAGACCTCGCAGGCTGATTACATAAATGTAAATCTTAGTATTAATATTTTTTGCCTGTCATGGTGCTACGTGCCACGTGGACCAGCTGCAGAGAGTTTGTTAAAGGTCCTAAAACCCTCCAGATTCTTGCTGGACCCTCTCATTCCCATAGGAATGTAAACATACAAACCAAATGACCAGCTGGGAGCTACTGCAGGGATAAACAGTGCTTTGTGTTCCTGCTGGCCTTCTACCAGTGCTGTTCATTGATAGAAGATCTTCATTGTATTCTGTACTGTGCAGACTATTCTATTAAATATATTTTCCTCATTGCAAATAAAATCTAAAGCATCATGGACATAAATGATTCCTTGGTTTTTGCTGGTTTTTGTTTTAAAAAATATCAGATGAGATACACTAATCCATGTCCATTATCCCAGGGATGCTTGGGACACTTGGGAGGCTGAAGAAGAGGATAAAAAGTTCAAGTCTAAGCTAGAATTTAGTGAAATCCTGACTCAAAATAAAATAATGAAAAGGATCAAAGGTGTAACTGAGCAGGAGAATACCCATGGGTTTGACTGTCAAGACACAAAAACAAAAACAAAAACAAAATTAAGCAAAGAAACAAACAAAAAACCTTGCATAATTCTATGTCTTTTTTAAAAAAAATTATGTATTTGGTACAAGGTTTCACTACACAGCTTGGACTCACAGTGATCCTCCTGTTTCAGCCTCTCTAGCACTGGGATTACAGGCTTGTACCACCACACCAGGTCTTGGTGGCCAGCTCAGCACACCCTGGGTGGGGCTGGTAAAGGATACGGTACCAGGGTTCCTTGAGCTTGCCTAAGCAGGCGCTCAGACTCCTGAGCTCTGTCCACAGCGCAGTTCTATCTCTTAAATGAAGTGCACTGCATAACTTTTGCAGGGAGTTCATTTAATTGACACAAACTTAATCTCCCATGAAACTCCTATGCTACAGTGAAGGACCAAGTCAGCCCAGATGCTCACTAAAAATCTTTTGGTACTAAGATTCTACACTGCTCCACTCACACAGTGATATTTTAATAATTTTCAGAGGCATATCCCAGGTGCTAAAAATACTGTGCTAAAGTATGTCTTTTCTATGCCATCATTTGGTGAATGTTAAAATGTTTTCTGCATTAAATAGAGGTAAAAAGAGAAAAGTAAATGTATCCCTACTTAATGATCAATTTATAAGGAAGCCAACATGCAGTGGTCCCCTTGCCTCTCTAAAATGCTGCATGCTTTCATAGGACAAATGGAAAGCAGCCAGAGAAAACAAGGTCCTCCTAAGTGTTCAGTACCTTTTAAAAACAGTACTTAGCCGGGTGTGGTGGAGCATGCCTGTAATCCCAGCACTCAGGAGGCTGAGGCAGGAGGATTGTTGTGAGTTCGAGACCAGCCTGAGCTACAAAGTGAGCTTAAGGCTGGCCTGAACTGCATAGTGAGACCCTGTCTCAAAAAGACAAAAAATAAATAAATAAATTAAAAAAAATAAAAATAAAAACAGTACTTAATTTCAAATGATATAGTGATCCTTTAAGCAGCAGAGTTAGCAGAATTTTAAAAAATAAGAATCTACTAAGAGATATTTCCAAAATTTTAATTATCTTTACAAAACACAATTAAAATTAAAGGGCTTTCTATTTATTCAAATTTATGAGATTGTCTTTATAATATACCCATTTCTTCAACAAATGTGAAGCTACTACAAAGCACATTTTTCTAGATTTATTTCAGTGTAAGTAGGAAACCCAGCTTAAGGTGGCATTTGGAATTATTAACTTTTTGTCATCTGGTTGCACTGTGTTAAAACATGCATGAGCCCTTCCCTGCCAAGTGGCTTGTGCACCCTGCCCACGCAGGAGGCTGCACTGCTGTAACCGGTTGTCCTCTGTGCTTTCCTGTTCATGCCAGGGAAAGAGGAGGCACTGACCCAAGTGAGTTTGGAAGGAGGCAGGAACATGTAGCAAATGGTCCTTTTCAATTCGTTGTCTGCAGGCTGCAGGGATGTGGTCCCCAAATCTGAGTTATCCCTGCATTCTGCATCTCTGCTCCAGTCCAACTTTTGCATGGGGCAAATTTTTGCCTAAAAGCAGAGCTCTCCAAGCGGAGGTTCAGTTGCTTCTGAAGATACACCGCTTTTTATTTCATTCATTTTATTTAAAATAGAGGTGACCTTTTGGCCCCCATCTGTGACTCTTTTTCCTTTCTCAGTTAACTTAGAACCTGAGAGGTTGAAAAGCAGTGCTGCCGCGCTGTTGTGTCAGACCTCTGGTCAACAGGGTCCCTTTCAAGATGGCTACTTTCCCATGTGCATGTGCATGTGTGCACGTGTGGTACTGAGGTCTGAATACAGGAGCTTTGCACTGAACTGAAGAACTAACCATTTTTACTTTTTTTTTTTTTCCTAATTTTGAAACAGTGCCCAGGTTGGGTTTGAACTTACGGCTTTGTTGCCTCAGCCTCCCAGGGGGCTGAGATTATGCACAGGTGCCAACATTTGGAAACCATGAGGTGTGGCCCTCATATTCAAAACAAGTTAATTAAAGGTTGACTAACCTGTTCCCTTTGAGGCAACATACAAAAACACCCCCATTTTATATTTTTATACATAATACACGTATATATCTATATAATTTTGCCAAAAGAATACTTACCTTTTGTTTTCCTACATTCGAAAGAAAATAGTAAAAACAGAAAAGTAGTGAAAATGCAACACACGAACTTTGCTTTTTATCTCTGTGAAGCTGACATTGAGCAGGTGTCAATGCTGGTTTCCAAGAAACTTTAGCCTCTAATTACTAAAGTTACTAGTTACTGGTAGTTAGTGTCCAGTTACTGACACAGGACAGGTGTTACCACTCGCTCTAGCATCCATGTAGCTTTAGCATAAGTCTGCTCTTGCCTATTATATCTAAAGTATGTCATAGCTTCATGCAAATACACAGAAAAACAGTCATGGGTGTACAAAGGGACACCAGGCCATAATTTTTCACTTAGGCTGTCCTTTAGATAGACACAATGTATTTATTATATATTTAAAAGACGAGAGTCCATTCCTGAAAAGCCACACTGTTGAAAATGTGAAGGAGCTGATTAGTCTAATAAGTAACGTATTGCACAGAAAATCTACACAACAAAACCCCCTTTTTCCAGGTTACTAGAAATCTAATCTTTCTTTCTTTTTTTGGCAGTAGGAATTGACCTTTTTTTAAAACATGCATTTATTTATTTTTATGTAATCCATACAGGGTCTCACTATGCAACCTGGACTTGTAGTGATCTTCCTGTTTTCAGGCCTCCCCAGCACTGGGATTACAGGAGTACAACACCACACCTGGTCTTGGTGGCCGGCTCAGCATGCCCGGGGGCGTGGCCAGGGCAGCATGTGGTGCTGGGGATCGAATCCCAGTCCCTGCGCTTGCCGAAACAGGTTCTCAGTCTGTGGGACTGTCTCTCTGGCCCTTTGACCTTCTTTTTAAAATAAGTAAAAACAGCATTTCTTCAGAGTTGATTTTTTGTTGACCTATGTGAAATGCAAGGCACTGTTTAATGAGCCACAAACATAAGCTGAAAAATGAACAACATAAATTCATAGAATGAATCCTTTGAAAAGATTGGGAACACTTGTCTGTGTCTCAAGACTGTGCTACTATCGTGTACAATGAGGTACAGGACACACGTGTGTTTGCACCATGCCATTCTACAGCCTCTAGAGTTCTTAATGTCGAACATAAAATAAAATTTAACCTTGCATATTTTGAAGAATAGCACTTTTGAGGGACCTGAGAGATGTATTTTAACCCAGCCATCTTGGCTGCGTTTATCTTATCTATTCGTTTTTTACCTAATTAAAATGACACCATGTAAGGTTTAATATTGTGATAAATTGTTTTCTCATTCTCATCACCATCCTGTAGGAACATGAATTTCTGGTTTCTGTCAAATGAATCTTTATCACAAAGGTGAGAATGCAAATGTATGTGAGCCTCTGTGATTTTTGGATTACACACAAAATACTGACTGCTAATGGATATGAATATTTATCAGTCGGTGTTATTAACAAGGCAAATTGTTCCTCCCCAAGTTTTTGAATAAACAATTTCAAAATGTTACTCCATCTGTCAATGTTTTCCGAAAACAGTACAAACCTTCCTTTTTATCTTCTGCAGTAATCTTCACTTTTGTATCTGTTATATCTTTGAATGAAGCCAGAAAAAGTACCACATCACCTTTCTCGTTCTTTATAGGGACGATATCCAGTAGACACCAAAACGGAGACCCTGCAACAGTAACAAAAAGACAAACAGCCATTTCTTCCTGTCCTTTAAAAAGTCCAATCATTAATAAAAGTAAAACCCTTACTGTTTTTTTTTTATGTATGTGTTTCACCATTCCCCATCTTACAAATGTTAGTTTTCAGATCCCATACATACCTAGCCCTTATGCATCTCTTCATTCCCCAGTGAAATGCTTTCTTGAAAATAACGCAGTATTTTGAATAAAAATGATTGTGATGAGACATTTCTGCAGACATCATACAAATACTATTTCTTCTTTGACCTCGACGCTAAAGCAGCCACTTTAGAAGACCTTGCCCATCTTCCATCAGCACACAGTGGTTCTTAAGGCCTTATTTGGTATGAATTTGCTCTAGGTTTATTGAGTCAATTTAAAAAATCAATGATCACCCACTAGAGTGGCCAAAGTAAAAAGATGGAAAATATCAAGTCTTTTAGACTCTTATATATCTTGGGCTGGTTTCCAATTAACACTGTACTCTAACAACTGTTAGAATATGAAGTTTTATTCTTATGGTATAACAGTATATATCACTGTGAACACCCATTGTGTTCGCATTGTATGATGTTTGATTATTCACAGCAGAATGGATAAGATAAATACTGTCAACATACTTCTGAAAAAAGTAGCCAAGCAGGAATGAGTAGAATGAAACGCAAGTTCATTTACTTTAATACAGGCAAAAGAAATCTATGGTGTTAAAATTAAGTTTAAGGGTTATTATTAAGCATAGTGACAGTTAATCACACAAACAGGCTTCTGGGAACCTGGTTAAATTTTGTTTCATGAAAACTTCCTCCTAAGGCTAGAGAGATAGCTCAGTACATTAAGTGCTTCTCTGGTAAGCACAAGGTCCTGAGTTCAATCCCTAGTAGTGAAGAAAGAGAGACAGAGAGACAGAAAGAAAGAAAGAAAGAAAGAAAGAAAGAAAGAAAGAAAGAAAGAAAGAAAGAAAGAAAGAAAGAAAGAAAGAAAGAAAGAAAGAAAGAAAGAAAAGAGAGCGAGTGAGCGAGCCCTGATTTGGGACCTCAGCAGATTAAAGCACTTGCTTAGGAAGAACTCAGCAGCTGGAATTTGATCCCTGACATGCCATGCCAGCCCTGTCCCCAGGGCACACTGAGACAACTTTTGGGCATGGTGCCTGGCACCTGTAATCCCAGCTCTTGGGAGGCTGAAAACAAGAGAATCACTATGAGTCTGATCTATGTGTGAGACCCTGTACAAAAAATAAAACAATAGAACAAAAAAACTCAAGCTGATTACATAATGTAGATTGTTTTTGACAACATATATTTTTCAATATATTTGAAGAATATATTTACAAATCACAATCAATACCACTCTTTTTTAACAAAATAACCACAAGAAAACAACATTAAGACTTAAAAATGCAGCAGTCAAAGGGTCTTACTTAGGGCATATATTCTTAAATATTTTATCTACTTTAAAATGTATTTTTAAGATACATAAAATGTACTGTACCATATTTTGTATTAAAAGTGATTCTACATAGAAATATTTTAAAATGATGGGAAAGTTATTATTTAACTGAAAACAAAACTCTTACTAATCTATTCACATATATTTTCCTTCATTTTTACCATGGGAAAAAGAATTCCATACTGTATATTTCCATTTATTTAAGAGTTAACTTCAAAGTCAGAATATAAAGTAAAAAAGACTTATAAATACCTGACATTTTAACTTGTTTTGTATACACTATATTAAATTTCACAGCCTCTAACACAGTTAATACAGCCATCCAACCTTACAATCTCTATTTTTTCTTCCTGAGCACATGAAGCGGGTGATTTATATTTACAGGCCATTCTATGTAAAAATTGTATTTTATCATAGCCAGTAGTGTTTGAAAAGTGTGAATGACTTCACATTGCAGTAAAAATGTTCAATGTGCCGCTATCATAAAACACATATGGAAATCATGAAATACGATCGAGTATGCACAAAATACAACAAAGAATGCCTGCTCCTCCCAACACTTTCATAGTCCTGATTTCCTGCTTGCCCTTTTGATTGAGACCTGTGGTTTTGCATTTCATTCCTATGGCTCAAGAACTATGCCAGAGAAACCTTATTTGAATACTCTGTCACTGGTGTCTAGGAAACTGCGGAGCTAACCACTGGCCCAATGTTAATTAGCTATGTGACTATTGTCGGCCAGTGAACCTTTCTGGAGCTTGGTTCTCTGAACTGTAACATCTTCATGTCTATATTTAGTAGTGGAGATAGTAACCCCCAAATGCTGTGATACTAAATTAATTCCAGTATTCGTGACTAACAGAGAAACCTCTTGTGAGCGTAAAGTGTGAAGGACAGCTCTGACAAACCGTGTTCTCCCCAACATTACACAATGGATTTTATTTCCAATTTTCTCTATGGCACCATCTCAGCTCGGGGGCCTTTTCTACTCTTCCTGCACCTGTGGTAGAATCCGAACCTAGAAAAAGAAACAATGGGGACTGAAAATGATGGCTCTAATGGTTGGGCCACATTTTAAAATCTCTCACCACCAGTACTTTGTAAAAATATAACCAAATAATGGGAGGCTTTTAATTTCTCTGAAAGTCTCTTTTATTTCTGCTCTCAGACAAGAGTCATTATTGTCTTTACAGAGCCTCCACCAGATGCCCCAAAGTACTCTGAAAACAAGACAGCACAAAATGAGGTGAAAGCCAGGGAAATAGCTTCTGACATGGCAGAAGTCTGCAAGCAGCTCTTTATGGATCGCCATCCTTTCACATTATGTTCTAGGAGAGTTAAACGTTTCTTGGAATTTTGCCTCTTATGAGATGCAGCACTTCACATTTTACAAATTCAATAAGACTATTAATATGGGTCTCTCTCAGTTCAACTTTTATAATGGCTTGGCATGAACGATAATGGTGTCTTGCACTTCCCGTGTGTATATGACAGAAAATTCTTAGAAAAACATAATAAAGGATATATAAATCCATTTCCTTCCTTCTTTCCTTCCCCTGTTTCTCTCCTTCCTTCCCTCCCTTCCTTCCTGCCCTCCTTGCTCCCTTTCTTTCATTTTTCTTCCCTTCCTTTTGTCTTTCAGCTGCTGCTTCAGATTTATCCACACCAACTGCTTTACAAATTTAGCCTTAGAAACCTCTAAACTTAGAAAGCAGAGCATACTTAGAGAGCAAACCATAAGCTAAGTGTTTCTTCTTCCAGAAAGAGAGGCGAGAAGACAAAAGGTTCCGTTGTCACATACGAAAGTTACATTACTTGTTATATAGGTCTTGCTTTATCTTGGTCTTAACCAGCCACGAGAAAAGTATAAACACGAGGTATAGAAAGTAAAGCCATATTAATATGCTTAGCTGAAAAAGGCTCACATCAACAACTTCCGACATTGCCAGTTCTGTAGCTAACCCACTACTATTATGTACTACTGGACTATATTGGATTATTTTGCTGAATTCATGCAGCAATAATATTTAAATGGCAATGGAATATCCATCTCTGACAAAACTAAACAAAAAGGGGATACAAACGAAGGACCATTTGTATCTGCATATACAAAAGTTAGGATAGATATACAGCTACTTTCTCTTAATTCAATGAGAAGAAAGCTTTATACTAATAGTGTTTGTGGACAGGATATCATGTCTGCATCTTGTACGAAGAATAGCCATTAAGAAGACAACAATATGCAATGTATTAATTATTGAAACTAATCAGTTTTAAAAACGTCTCATTGCTATTTGTTTCTCAGTAAAATTATTAAGCAAAATAGAAAAGAAAAGAAAAGGTTCTGGCCAGATTCAAAGCAAGACCTTTTACTTTTAGCTAGTTCATCTGTCTTTTCCTTCTCTGCTTTCCCAAATTTCTCTACCAGACTCCATCCTTGGTCTCTGACAATGTTTTTAACTTTTCACGACTGCAATAATTTAAGACTGTTCCCCTGGGTATTATTTTCTCGTGTTACCCTTGGGAGTGATGAAGATCAACTTCTTTCAAAAGCAATTCAGGCCCAGTCTAATAAAGTCCTTGCCAGGATACAGTGGGAGTTACCAAGGCCCTCGGCTTTGACTTCAGAGATGCAAACGATTCTCCAGAGCAGGGTTAGAGGGCAGCAATCATGTATCAGCTTTTAACTCCTTCTGTATATAGCAGCAGTAATTATTCTGTGAGTTGGAGAGGGGCAAAGCAAATGTGGCTCTGCCAGATTTAAGTTAATAATGCCTTTAATTTCCACGGATAAGTATAACTGATGAGGGAAAAGCAGGGTTTATACTTTACGTGGTAAAGTTTACTTTTGGAATCAAATAAATAGAATGTGCCACACCTCTCTTTCTTTCTTTCTTTTTTTTTTTTTTTTTGCACTTCCTTTCTTCCAGATTAGAACAGCAGGAGGCAAAAGAATTTGACTTGTTAATATTTAGAACTGAATAGGACTCATAAACCACATAACACTTTCAGTGTGAACCCACAATCTAATACAAAAATGTATAGGTATAAGGAAAGTAGAGCTGAGTGGTTCCATTCTGTCTAGGGATTGGGCTATCATGATAAGAATTAGTTTTGTTGTCCAAATTAATTCAATGTCTCAAAGTGAGGCAGGAACACTGAAAGTCCCCACGTTATTTATATTAAGGAGATGCTTGAAAGGAATCTTAACGATAAATAGGCAAGACCTTTATTTTATGAAATTATGTCAATATTATATATAGTATCCTGAGTGTAACTGAGCATTTTCAGGTGCATCTCCTATTTCACATGAGGTCTAATGTGTCTTGCTCTCTAAAACCATTATGTCTGTGCTACTTAGGATATAGTGAGAGCTTGGTCAATTTCAAAAATCAGACCAAAGGATACATATACTAGGATGGCAGTGGGAAAATAGCTCCAAATGAAGGTACAAGAGTGCTTCCAATGGGGAGGAGGGGCCAGAACCTTGGAATCCACAGCAGAAAAGATGGGATGGGGATGGAAGTCCGAGCAGAGTCTATCTCTCCTACTCCAACCTCATCACCTCTGACTCACTCTTCAGAAGGATTTCCCCTGGATCCTGTTTTGTCTTTCTATTTGTTTTTCCAACAACCTTTGAAAACATAGGGCCCAGATTAAAACCAGCCAAGGGCTTGTCACAGCTTGTGCAAATCATTAGCATAGCATTCAGAGACCTCATCAATATGCAAGGACTATTTTCAAGGGACGACAAAGAAAAACAAGAGTGAGATAGGCAGCATGAAGAGATGAACTGATGGAAATGTGACATTAAAATGGGCTGTGAGTTTTGTTTAATTACCCAGAGCAACATGGGAAATCAACTCTTTTAGCGTCCTCCCTAGCTCTTGTTGGTGGTTGACAAGTATTGTTTCTCAAGGAAAATATTCAAAGGCTTCATCTTCCTGCAGGGAGCACCCCTCCAGGGCACTGTCTACCTCTAGTGCAGCCTACTCATGTTGTAGGTCTTTGATAGCCCTTGCTTGACCTGATCCCCAAGTATTCTGTTCATATGTTGATATGTGGACCACAGCTGCTCTCTGAGGGACACCCAGCAACACACCAGAACAAATCTCTTCTTAGACTGGAAACAACAAAGGCAACCTACCCCAGGAAATGCCTGAGCCAAAGCTCTCTTTTTCCAGTGGCCCTTGAGGAAAAGAAGGTCATATGTGACCAATCACTGTTATTGAGTAGAAACATTTTGAATCCTATGGATTTGTTTTCGTGATTGTTACTGATGAGCTACTTCTCTCTGAGAACACATCACCGATATAAACTCACTCCCTTGATGCCCAACCTTAAGAAAACAACTCAAGATTTCTTCAAACTTTCTTGGCTCACTGAGAAAGAACTTCATTTGAATAAGAGTTTGAAGATTAAGTTAACCCTCTTTAATTGCACAGGGCTTTAATTGAAGGAATCTATGTTTTTGTTTTCGGAGCAATGGGAATAATTGTACTAATAAACCAACATAATGCTCACATGAGCTCACCATGGAAAAGATAGGCTGGGGTCCTGGGAGTACCTAATTTGGAGCCCAAAATAAAATATTTGGAGATTATATTGCAAACAATTAGACATAAAGTTACCCATCCATTGCATACATATTTACTGGAGTCCTACTACTGAAAGGTACTACTTTAGCTGTTTATACCAGTAAGGAAGACATACTAGATCTCTGTCTTCTGTTCTCAACTTATATTTTAGTTTGGAGGGAAAAAAACCAATAAACTATAAACATGGTATGCAAGTGAATGATACAATTTAATAGAAGGTTTTATTTATTTTTCTTTTTCAATGTATTTTGTACTGCATCTACAGGGTCTCATTACACAGATTGGACTTGTAGTGATTCTCCTGTTTTCAGCCTCCCCAGCAGCTGGGATTATAGGTGCATGCCGCCACACCCAGTCTCAGTCTCCATTTCAGCACACTCCAGGGATGGGGTTGATACAGCATGCCAGGGACCAAACTCTGGTCCACTTTAGCCCGCTGAGATATCTGGCTGACCTAATAGAAGGTTTTAAATACTATAGTAAAAGAAAAAGTAGAGCATGGTAAGGTGAGAAGTATGAGAGAGTATGGAAGAAGAGGGTCCACAATTGTACAGTTTTTAAGACACTGTTCATCAGGTGCCACTTGATACTGCATTTGACTACCAAAGTTGTATTATTCCAGGTCCTCCCAGAAACAAGCTGTGAGGAGGCCATGCTGTTGGTTTGAGGTCAAGAGAAAGACAGAAGGAAGACAAATTAGGTGAATGTGTCTGGTCTGTGACACAATTCTAAGCCCAGCAAGACCTCAGGGAGTTATCCAGAGGAGGAACAGGCCTAGTGTAGGAAACACTGCCTCATTTGTTCACTGCCCAAGAGAAACTCATGGAAGGTTTGGCCTCTGTACCAACACAGTGATGTGTTTCAGAGGATAGCAGTTAGGGCTGTCAGTCAGCTACCACCTCTTATCAGAGCTATGAGAGACTTGTTCTCATGGCTACCTCAGCTATGCAGTTGACATCTCATATTTTTATCAGAGCGGTATCCTTGCCCCTTCCTTTCCTACTGCATCTGCAGTTCCACTGGGAACCAAACCTCTCTGCATGCAGGCTTTCTACTGCCATCTGTCCCTCATTGATTCGGCATGGAACAGGCAGTCTTTCTTCTTGCCAGGATCAACAGCAAAGATATTAGGTTCACTCAGCAATGAAGTCCAGAAGCATTTTCATCCCTGCTAGCAAACCTCACAAAGCAGCACTGCTTCCTGCCGCTACCATTATTTTCTTCAGCTCCACAAATTACACCGTGTTATCAATAAATTATTGTTGCTTAACAATTGGAATCAATTTAAGTTATTTATAAAGAGCCCTTATTAAAGGTTATAAATGTAGACAAGCAGAGTCAAAATACACTGGGAAGAGTACAGAGCTGCCAAAGTCCTATATTCTCCACTGAATTACTGAACATCCTAAGGGGTATTTGTATATCTCACTCTACCATATTTGCATATTCATTCAGAGCTTTGAAAAGGTTAGGATTAAGGGCTTTGAAGTACGTTGTACATTTTATTACTTAGTTATTCATTTTTGGGTTTTTGAGTCAGAGTTTCACTGTGTAGTACAGGCTGGCCTTGAGCTCATTATATAGCCCAGGTTGGCTTGAAACTCACAGTGATTCTCCTTCCTCAGCCTCCTGAGTGCAGGGATTTCAGTCATGTGCTTGGTCATTCTGCACATTTTAAACAGTTTAGCTGTACATACAATGCTTTGGTTCTTTAGCCATAAAAACATTCAAGCACAGCTATATCCAGTCTCAATATTTTCTGAAATTAGGGCTAGTACAGGGTGGATACTCCTTGAAATACTCTATTATGTTCTAGAATATTTGTCTATAAAACTCGGTCTTTTGTATGTA
Organism: Ctenomys sociabilis; assembly: GCA_004027165.1. Lineage (NCBI taxonomy): Eukaryota > Metazoa > Chordata > Mammalia > Rodentia > Ctenomyidae > Ctenomys > Ctenomys sociabilis. The sequence goes on from PVKA01000380.1 coordinate 38,447, forward strand.
TATGAAACATTTCTTAAATTTTTAAGCGAAGGGGATACCTACCATGCATATACTGTGGAAAACAAATCTATCATCATTTCCTTGAACATCTTACTATTAATTTGCAAAGGCAAAACTATTTCAGATTTCTGGAATTAGAAGAGATCTTAGAAAATATAAGGAATGCTTTGTAGTAAAGAAGAAAATCCTCTAAGTTGTTAGGCAAATTGTCTATGGGCAGTCTATGGTCAAGATGTTAATTGTTGAAAGAGGTGGAAGTAGGCCTCAGATCACAGAGCTGTCACTATCATCGGCAATATGCTAAAGCACTGCATTTCCTCATATGTTAAAAACAACTTAAGAAAAACTTATCAAAGAAATTAACAATCTAATTATAGAATGCTGAGCAGAAAAATCATACTTGCACATATTATTGAGAAAATAAGCTAGGAAATGTAAAGCCAGCCTTGATCGATTCCCTTTTCAAGAAATTAAGTTCAGAATTAGAATCCGTCCTTGCAAGGTTTGGGCAAATGAGGTAAAATGGCACAGAAAATATGTCTTAGGTGAGAAAGCAGAAATGTTGGGGTGAGACTGGAAATAGATGAAGAAGGATTGAAAAGAAACAGCTAGGATTCTTATTGCAGTTCTCCAGAGTATAAACATATGATTACAGTTTTAGGTGACAATTTAGCACTTTCCAAGAATATGCAGACAACAAACAGATTGAACATTTCTTCCATTGTGCAAACTCAGCTTGTAATGCAGACTCGTGAATGCTGCACCAGATTGCCTGGAGTCCCAACTTGGCAGGCATGTGAGGCAAAACACTTAGATATCTTCAACAACTCATTGCTTCTCTCTGAAAATGGAGTGGACAACTCACCAGCACCGGAGGTCAAACCTCATTACAGTTTCATACTGTAGATTAATCAGGCCAGGCATAATCTCTAACAAGCTTAACTCTGTTTACTTATCAGATACCTGCCCAAGAAGATATCGTTTTGTGAAAAATAAGTTTGTATAGAAAATTTTCTCATTATAGCGCACTGGATTATAACTATTATCTTCCAACAGTTAAAAAAAAAATATATATATATATATATATTCTTCCCCTCTGTGTCTTTTCTCCTTTTCTTCATCCAAGTTCTTTCATTTTGAGCAGTTTTTTTAATCCCTTTTACAATATGTACCTTTCAGATTTTATTTACTCTTTCAAATGAGATAGCTGAGATGATTACACTAATTTCTACTGATTTATTGGAAGGCACAGTTAATGCTTAATGTTTTTATCAATTTTATTTGCTTACAACTGCTTTGAAGATAACAATATATAATATAACAACCAAGGTTCATTTCCTATGATCTTTTTTTGAAATTTTGTATCATTTTAATGTTTGAGGTTTTTGAAAAATTTTTATTCTCTTTAAGATAGGAGAAGACAAAAATGTACATTTTTAGTCTAATACGTATAATTATCACATAAAAAGCAAAAGCTCTCATAATGAGGCACCCCTCCACTTTGATAGTGAACCTAACCAATTTGGCTATTGGCCTTCAAAGCTTAGCAAATTCACCCCATAACAGGCCAGATGGTAAATATTTTTGCCTTTGCAGTTCATTTGGTCTCTGTCACAAGTACTCAGCTTGGCTGTTAAAGTGTAAAAAAAAAAAAAAAAAGGAGAGATAATAGGTATGTTAATCAGGATGGAGATTTTCCAATGAATCTCCATTTATAAAAAAAGGCATCCTGCCAGGTACAGCTGACGCCTGATAGGAAAGCCTATACATTGTGTAAACTAGGAGTTAATTCTAGCTTCTTAAGAGTTTTGAGCAAACTCCAATACTAAAATATTTAAGAAACACTATTTGTTAGTATATAAATCAACATATCTTTCCTTAGATAAAAATAATGGTAGCTTGTAAAAGAGTTTTCAACCAGAAAACCTTATTTGCCTAATCAAGACTGTTTCCTTTCCTACTGGATAGTAAGACTACATGTAATTACTCTTCACCTGAAAGATAGGCATAGCTAGAGGAATTCTGAAAGGTTTTTTTTTTTGTTTTGTTTTGTTTTTAATTTCTAAATCCATGAACACAAGCTACTTTGGGAATTATGGTACTGAGTAGGAGCTTTAGGTGAGGTGCACCAAAAAGCAAAATGTATGCAAATTAGGAGTGTACAGGAGTGAAATAGAGATTGTGGTTAGTCTGTACAAAGTCAGGCCAAGTCAATTAGAAGCTAAAAGATGTATGAAATTTCCACTCTCGCAATCTCTACTACACGTCAGGAAGAGCAGGTATTTTCTAAATCATTATAGATTGTCTATGAAATGAAACAAACTTAGATAGTCAGAGACTATTTTTAATATCAAAACACACCCTGAGCTCTTACAGTTTCCCATTTAGTACTTACTGTCATTTCTTAGCATTGTTAACAAGGTTTCTTTTGCTGTTTCAGCTCTTATGCATTTCTGAAACAGAACACTTCTTTTAAGTAGTGGAACATGATGTTTCAAAAGATGTTACTCAACCCCAAATTGAAGAATTCTGAGAAGTAAAGCTTTCTAAAATAATAGCTCTCCTTGGCATATGATTTCCCAGTGATAACTTGGTTCTACTGTCAGTTGGTAGACGTCTTAAGTTTTTTTTTTTAATGTAAAGTCCTATTTTAATAATGATGTCTCTCATATCTTGTAGACAGTGCTCTGCAAATTAATATATGTAAAACAACCAAACACAGAGATGAAAACCCAAGAATCACGCTGTGACCATCTCTGCTCCCTAACTGAAAACAAATACACTCACACATCTAATAAAGTCAAAGCCAGACGTTTTGGTTTCTGTTGCAGATGTGCCTAGTTTGGGGTCTTCCTTGATGCTTCAGTCTTTCTCACTCTCTCCCACAAAAAAAAAAAGGCCACAAAATCCTTTCTGTTCCTGTACCCAAACCTCTGAAATGGTTTATGAATCCATTTCCCCATCAGCGTTCACTGCCTCTTTCTAGAGAAAGCCAGAGCTCAAGCTTCGCTGCGCATCAGAGTCGCCGAGAGCAACCTAACTCCAGCAGTGAGTCAGAAGGTGTGGGCAGCGCCTGAAACACTGCGTGTCTCACAACTTCGGCTTATGCTGGGTCTTCAGATCACACTCTGAGCAGCATGTTCATTGTTGTTTATGTGGATTACCTACCTCACATGGTAGGAAAAATGATCTTTGTGAAATAACAATTTCCCTGCTTAAAGTGCTTCAGTTCACTTAGTTAATTCTCAGTTGCTTGAGCATGGGTTATAAGAAGCCTGCGCAAGATGCGCGGTTGATTTTTCCATTTGACACCTGCCCGCCTGTCCTGATGTTCTTCCTTCCATTTCTCAAATGAGACTGACTATGATGGGACCTTTGCATGGTGCTTTCCATTATCAAGAGTGCTTTCGTTCCCTCCTTCACATAGGTGGTTTCTCCTCATCTCTCTACACCCAATCCAACTACCGTTATTTTTTTAAATTTTTTTACTTTTTGTCTTTTTGCAGTTCGGGCTGGCCTTAAGCTCACTTTGTAGCTCAGGCTGGTCTCGAACTCACAACAATCCTCCTGCTTCAGCTTCCTGAGTGCTGGGATTACAGGCATGCGCCACCACGCCCGGCCCAACTACGGTTTTGATAAGAGGTAGAGCATGGCTGGAGAAGTGGGCGGGGCCTGCCAACAGCAAAGTCCCCTGGCAAAGCCGGATGATTCTCTGAACGCCTTACATAGAGCTTCCCGAGGCTCCGCCAGGGGTGGACTGGATAAAGGAGATCACAGCTAGGAGGAGCCCACTAAGGTGACGCCGTCTTCTAGACACAAGACGTGGGTTTTGTTTTGTTTTTTTTTTTTTTCCTGCTTTTATATTTTTATTTGTCCTTCCCTTACTCTTTCACCCCTCACCTTTAAAGTAAACTTTTGGTACCGGCTTTGGCAAGCCTCATCCCATTCTTTGTTAGAGACAAGAAGAACTGGAAATGCTTTTGTTTGATGAGTCATTTTTAAGGGAGTTATCATTTCTTTAGTGAAACCTTTTGCAGCCCATGTTTGATCATATGTCCCTGATATTCCTTTCCGTAGCATTCTTGTGACTTCCCTTCAAACTATTTCACATGGTTGTGTGATGTCATCCATTCTCTCTCAGTAAGCTATAAACTACAAGAGGGGTCTCTATGTCTTTATTTTCCTTTCCTGTGCAAAACGGAGAGTCTGGATCAAACCTTGGAGCGGCTTTAAAATTTGCATCCTAAAATAAAATTAATTACTGCAGGAAGAACGGAACCTTTGAGATAACAATGCTGTCTTTTACAAGAGTGATAGCTAATGTTCATTGAGTGCACATCTTGTGAGACTGTGAGCAAAGTCTTGTGAGCAGCATCTCAGAAGCCCTCCAAACAAGTGCTACTACTGTTACTGATATTTTATAGATGAGAAAAACAAGAACCTAGATAAATGAGCCCAAGGCACTCTGTTTATTAAATGATAGAAACTGTTTGCCTGGTAAATATTAATCTAAACTGTGAATCTTAACAACAGGCATTACTTGTTGTAGTGCTTTTTTTTATTTTTAGGGAAGGGTCTACAGTGCGTTCAGGGTCTCACTAGTAGATCAGACTCCCGTGATCCTCCTGTTTGCATCCTCCCAAGAGCTGGGATTACATGTGCGCACCCCCATGCCCAGTCTCAATTGCTATCTCAGTGTGCCCCAGGGGCGGGACCAGCACAGCAGGCCTGGGGATCGAACCTTGGCCCCTGCACCTGCTTGCAGGTGCTTAATCTGCTGAGCTATTTGGCTGGCCCTTGCATTTTTTTTAAAAATGAAATTATAGCTTGTTTCCTCCAACTACTATTCTTACCAGCTTTAAGAGGTAAATATTTCTGTTTTCCTTTTATATGAAAGATTATTGTCTGGTAAAAATCACACACAGCTTATTAGTGACTGCACATAGACATATTCGTATTCTTCAAACACAAAGGTCAACTTTTTTTTCCATTCTGGCACACTGGCAATGGACAACAGGTATATTCTATGATGTGATAATCGAGTTTTACTACATTTTATACTTAAATATGCATGTGAAAAGGTGAATTCATTTGAACATCCTGCAACATTGCTAAAAGCAAACAATAGGACCTATTCTTAGGAAGCTCTCAGCCTAGAGAGATATTCAGCTGCCGAAGTTTCTAGGTAGACCAAGATACTTCTTCCTTTCTCACTGTCCTCCATGAGAGGCACAGGAATCCCAGGGTTCTGTGCAGGTGGCTGACACTGTCTAAGTCCTCTGGGGGTGATCTCTCCAGCTGCTCTCCTGCCACTGTGCTCCAGGGAGGCATTGCGTCTCTTGGCCCCATTCCTTGTTTACCTCCTCTGCACCTGCATTGCCCAACCTCCCAGAGGCAGCTGTGATGGACAGGGCTAGGGCAGAAAAGAGGAGCACAATGAACAACCCTTCAGATCCCAATCTCATGCTCCTGAATTAAGAAGTGTCACAGTACATACATTTCCCATGGAAACAGATGTTGACTTATCAACCCACCAGAGACCTCCAAAGGGCTGCTCTCTGTGTCTGTGCTAGGACTGAGAACTGAAAGGTGTTCCTTAAATAGAAAAGATCCAAGGAATAGATCCATCTCAGGTCTCAAAAGAAAAAGAAAAAAAGGGAGGACGAGGTCAGAGGTCTGAGAAAATCTAAAGGAAACATAACGAAGTTGTCACCTTGAATTGAATCATCATGGCTTAATTAGCTTAATGTGGGGGTGAGGGCCAAAGTAGGGAAGTCCTCTTTCTCACAGAGGGCTCAAACACAAAAGCATAGGCGAGTGAAAGCATGAAACCTTAAAAACATCACACAATAATCCATCGTACTGCAGGATAGGGTATGCTAAAGCGAAAACAGAGAATAGAAAGGACAAAGGATGAGTTTTAAAATGATGTATTTATACACTGAAACTAAGCTCATGAGTGTTTTTCTCATAAGGTGAAAATGTCAGGAGAAGCAAATGCTCATTATGTTTGGGACCAGCATCATGGGCTGGAGCCTGTGCAGTCACCAAGGTGAGCCATGGCCAGAAGGACCCCATGCTGACCCTCGATGTTCTATTGGTGCCGCCTGAAGGCACTTGGAAATCTTTCAGTGCAGGAGTCTGCATTTACATTTTGCAAGGGGCTCTGCAGTTGATGCACCTGGCCTTGGTGTCATGTGTTGCATCAGAGTTCCTTCAGTTTGCTGTTGCCCAGGTGTCTGCGAGGATGCTACTAAATCTCTATGCCTGCAAAGAAAAACTGAGGCACAGATAAGCAAAACTGCTCAACTAAGGAATAGACTTTCTGAATGGCAGCAAGTTGAGATTCTCCCTCCATCTCTCCTGGTCTAACTACTGTTCTCTTTGGACAGCTTTACTGAGTCAGTCCTCAGTCTGAGCATCCCAAACATAGCCAGAAGACCTTTGCCAACTCTTGATCCTCCAACTTCTATATCAGTTCTTCTGCCCAACGAACAGCTCTCGTTTCGCTGGGAATGTCTTGAGCTCCAAAGACTCTCAGATGTTGTTGCAATGCCTCCTGCCTGGCTCATAAGGATGGAATAACAAATAGCCGCAAATAGAAGAGTAACTTGAGTTCTTCGCTGGGTAGCTTGCTTATCATTCCCTCCACCCCTCAGGGATGGGTATAACAACTGGCAAGGTCATCCCCCCACTTTTCAGGCAGGAGAGGGTGAACCTCTAGTTCTCAGGGTATGAAGCTTGTGTTTCCCATCACGTCAGCACCACATAATGTTTAAGAGTACAAAGGGCCAGGAGTCAGGCTGCTGAGATGGAGGAGAGCCCAGCCATTAATCCCCTTAACTTCCACATGAATCAATATCTTTAACTGAGAAGTTAGTCATATCTGCCTGAGAGATTTGATGAAAGATTAATTGAAGTCACAACAGAAAACAGAGCTTGACCCAAAATAAATGCTTAGTAAATATTAGCCATTATTGTGTGAGGTTTTGTCTCTGCTGAGTCAGGAAGGGACTAAGTCTGACTTTAAAGAAGTAGCAACGCAGAGGGTCTAATAAGAGTGACCTTGACCGCTGAAGCTCTGCGGGGACAGACTAAGCAGTTCTCACTGGAGGCTTTGCAGCCTAATCTACATGAATGTCTCTCTTTTTTTCTGATCATCTTGGCTGGAAAGCCTGGGTCAGTGTAGAACACTTTAATAACTGAACTGACGTAAAACCTCTGCTCATTAATTAAACAGCATGATCTTAACCATGGGCACAGAACAAGAGCAGATTCTGTTTGATTGGTTTGTTTAGATACCCGAGAGGCGGGCCAGGAATGCTGCCTGCTTCCTAGTATAAAACTTGAATACAGGCACACAGAAAGAAAACTTGGCAGGCGGGCTCCTCACACAGCCCGTAGGTGGCACCTTCAATGCTTCCTCTTTTCTATCCCTCTGTCTCCTTGTTACAGCCACTTTAAAAATTATTGCTGCATTTGCATTTCTTAGGTTGACCTCCTCATTATAAAAGATACAGGAAGAACATAAAAACACAAATCTCTTACCAAGCCTGAAAAGATAATGAAAAATCTTCACCCAAAATATAGAATAATACCTTTTTCTAACTAAGGGCAGGTGAAGCCTTAGGAGAATCAGACTGGGAGAAAGAAACTGAGTTGTAGCAAAAAAATCTGTCCTGTGATCTCTGATACACTGAGCTGTAGGAAACATGCTACCTGCTTGGCCTTACAGACTTTACAAAAAGTGTTGACCTTACGAGGATCAAAATTACATGCAACATACACACACACACACACACACACACACACACACAAGCAATTTAAATGCAGTCTTGCCTCTTGCCACACACCATAGGTACATACATACATACACACACACACACACACAGAACCAGCAAATGTGCAACTTTATATCTAGGTGTGTGTGTGTGGGGGGGGTAACACATTGCTGTACATCACTAGGAGGCTGAAGCAGGAGCGTCATTAAGTTGAAGCCTAGAATGGGAAACTTAATGACTTAGGAGAGATTCTGCCTCAAAACAAATACAACTAAAAATGCTGGGGAAGTAGTACACACACACACACACACACACACACACACACACACACACGAGAAAAATGATGTAAGAGATACATCTTCTTCATATGAACCTGAACGGACTGTGGACTTGTGTTGTGGTTGGCCCCACCAATATGGTGTGGCAGAACTTATAGCACAGTCTGCCCACACTGGGTCACAAGAACTCTTGTATTTTCTTCCTGGTTCATGGCATGTTGACTACTCAAGATTTCCATGCTAAAGAGGTCATAACTAGGAATGTAAGCTGACTGTCCTTAATGATCACAGGTACTTCAGCAACTTCAAACCACTGTAACTCTCATCTGAGTGCAGCAGACAACCAACCTTTACTAACACTATATGGAATAATAATTGCCATAATAATCATCTGCCCAGGGCTGCTCTAAATTCCTGACTCATAGAACTGTAAGATTTAGCAACAGCTATTTTAAGCAACTAGGTTATAAGGTAACGTGGTACACAGCAACAGGTAACTGCAATGCTGTATAAACTGTCCTGTGAGTCCTTAACTCTTCCAGGTTGCTACAGCTTGTACATAGATAAAAGTTGGCAGAATCTCACTTTCACAACATTTTGAGAAATCAAATCTTCTTTGGAGTCTTCACAAATATTTCTAACATTTAGTGGAAATTTTTTCACGAAATATTTTTTCACAGAATATTCATCTTTCCTTGCAGTGATGCAGGAAACTAAGTTGTCCATTGTTTTCCAAGCTTGCTTGGTCCACTCAGTGGCTGTCTAAGCCACTATTCCCTGCAAAGTGAATGTCCATGCTGTGAACCACGATAAACTTAATAGTCCCAGAATATAGTCATGAAAAATATTACACTTACACATTGTACTGCTTTCTGTGGACCTTTGTACTATTGTAAAGGCTAGGTGGGAAAATGATCTTACTTCTACTTGAAAGAGTCTCTTTTTTATCTCCAGTTATCAGTCAGTTGGAGAAAAACAAAATTTTCTATTTTCTATAATCTCAAGCTTACTTTCCCTAATGCATGGTTGGAATAGATTCCTGGCTGTTTTCTAGATGTGGTGAAAGACTTCAGCAGCTTACATGCTGCCAACGCTCAGATCCACATGAAACACTCACAACAGACACTACAATTTCCATTAAAAGGCCTATTCTTACCATTAATTTACTGCATGAATGGCGTGACACCCTTTTCTCTGAAATTTGGATCTTAAATGAAACTATCTAGCAAATTATAAGCCCACTAGTCAAATTTGCACATTTAAAATGTTAATTTGGAAAATAATCAGACATTCTACAATCCCAGGGGATTTGTCTATTTTCCTTTGTTGAGATCAAATTCTAAAATACACAGCATAATCATACATTCTAAGAATAGGCTGGAGGTTTATATTGAATAGCTGAGTATGAACTAACTATGAACATCTTATACATAAACTTAGGGTGATAAGGGAAGTAATGAAGCTGAAGGATCTATATATTTAAGAAAAACTTTGTTTGTTTCATACAGGGTCTTACTGTGTAGCCCAGGCTGACCTCAAACTCACAGGGATCCTCCTGCCTCAGCCTCTTAAGTACTGGAACTACAGGTGTGCACCACTATGCCTGATTTTACTGAAGAAAAACTTATAAAAGCCCTGGTAAAACAAGTCAAGGAAGACATGCAAAAGAATGGGAAGACAGCCCATGCTCATGGATAAGAAAAGTTCATTATGGTAAGTACCCATACTACTGAATGTAATACATAAATAGAGTTGGTGCAATCTCTACCAAAATTCCAGTGGTATTCTTTACAGATAGAAAAAAAAATAACTGAAAATTATTTTTTTAAAAGCCCACAATACAAAAGAAAATTTCAATGTAATTATAAAGAAAAAATGAACAATAGTGTTTGAAGCATCATGCTGATTTTAAAATGTTATATCACTATAGTAGTCAAAATAATATAGCACTTTCATGAAAACAGGCACACAGACCAAAGAAACAGAACAGTGAGCCAACAGAATTGTCTTGGTTACTTTCCTCTTGTTGCTGGGACAAAATACCCAACACCCCAACTCAAGGAAGGAAGGGTTTATTTAGCTCACAGTTAGTTGAGATTTCTGTCCACACTAGGCTGGCGCCTAGGCAGAGTGGCTGTTGACAAAGGGAAGCCATGCATGCAGGGGAAAACAGCAAAGAGCAAGAAGAAGGAGCAGGTAGCAAGCCTCCCTCCCTCCCTCATACTGTATACAGATTACTCAACCCCAGGGCAGGTGTAGCACCCACACCCATAGTCCCTACATTGGATCACAAACTCTAGAAGCCATTCCAATGGTTGCATGAGGATTTAGGGGGACAGCTAGACACAAACCATCACAAGAACAACACAAATATAAATGGTTAACTAATTTTCAGCAGTAACACCAAGAAGACACTATGGAAAATGACAGTCTCTTTTTAATGAACTATATACATGCAAGAGAGTGAAACTGGACACCTATTCCTGTACCGTACAGGAAAATAAAACAGTTCAAAATGAGTAAAAGCAAATTTATATTTAAAAATTTAAAATCCCTTTTAGGAATCATAAGGCAAAATTTTCTTTGCTTTGGACTAGGCAATGTTCCCAACAGAAGTCCAAGCTATAAAAGTAGAAATTAATAAACAGGACTGCATCAAACTAACATCTTCAATTAAAGCACCTGCAAGCAGGTGCAGGGGCTGGAGTTCAATCCCCAGGCCTGCCGTCCAGTCCTATCCCTGGGCCATGCTGAGACAGCAATTGAGACTGGGCATGGTGGCATGCACGTATAATTCCAGCTCTTGGGAGGCTGTAAACGGGCAGATCACTACGGGTCTGATCTAATAGTGAGACCCTAAACACCCTGCAGACTCCTCCCTAAAATACAAAAACAAAAACAAGCAAACAAACAAAAAACCCTAACATCTTCTGCACAGCAAAAAATAAATCTACAATAAAATGAATAGGCAACCTGTAGGCTTTGTAAATCACATATATCAGATAAAATCCCTGCAAAAGATCTGTAAAAAACTCACATAACTCAACAGCAAGAAAATACAAAATTCAAGTGAAAGTTGACAATGGACCTGATCAGATCCTTGTCCAAAGATGAGATGAAACAGCCAAAAGGTAAATGAAAGGCAGATCAACATCACTCAGCATTGAGAAATGCAAACATAAACAACCATAAGATATCTTACACTTCTTAGATAGCCATTATGAAAAAAATAGGAGATGGCAAGTAGAGAGGGTATGGCAATTAGGAAACACCTGTGCGCTTGGGGTGGAAATGTGGATTCTCGCCATCATCACAGAAAGCAGCTGGATGGTTCATAAAGAAATTAAAACTAAAACTACGACATGACCCCAAGATCTCTCTTCTGGATGTGAACTTAAAGGAGAAGCAGCCACCACCTAGTAAAAATATCATGATTGCCTTCTGTTAAAAAAAATTATTTATAGGCTTCGTCCATACAGAGTAGTGTTTTAGTTTCTGTTTTCTCTTCATTTGAGTAAAAAAGCAAATCTGCATAAAGAGAAACATTAAATAAGTAATAGTTCACAAGGAATATACAAATAGCCAAACTTGAATGTGACAAAAAAAATAAGTGTGTAAGTTAAAGAGTTGTCCATAATAATATTAAACCTTATTTCTTTTATAAGTACTTGTATTGATTTTTACTATTTAGAAATAAAAATCATGAAAATACTTTCCTACCTACATACATTATTCTCAGAAAGTCTATGTGTGTGTATGTGTGTGTGTGTGTGTGTATGTGTGTTTTTCTGATCTGTGTTTATGTATGTGTGCATGTGTTTTTCAAAAGAATAACATAACAGAAAATGAAAATGAAGTTATTTCTGTAACATGTACGTCAACAAGTGCTCAGGTATGACCACCTGGGGCAGAATAAACAAAGCAGTTGGATAGGTGGACTCATCTGAAAAAAATCACAGCAAAAGCAAGAGCCCAAGCGGAGGCAGTGACAGCATTTACTGAAATGGTGAAACTGAACTACACAAAGTTCTGTCTCCTCCACTTGTACTGTGATTTTTATTTTTAGAAATTCAGTGGATTAAAGACTTCCTCAAAAAAATTGTGCATTTAAGTTCTGGGTTCACGTAATTAGGAGCTAATGTTTAATTTTCTGGAAAGTCTGACAGGATATTAGAACATTATGCAAGTCGCTGGACAATCCTTTGGCTTGCAAGAACATCCCACACATTCAGGAAACTTAGGATCTCTGACTTTTGCTCACTAAATGATACAGAAGAGAATGCTCTCTAATGAGTCAGATGTCCCCAAGGATTTGCAAAGCATTCCAGGGAAGTGATGCTATATCTACTTCTACAGAAAGCACAGTGGTGTCAGGGCAAGTACCTGGGAGTAAACAAGAATGATCATACATAACCGCTTCTTTATTTCGTGGCTTACAATTCTGATCAAGAATTAACTCCTAATCTATATCATGTGTATGTTACTATTTTAGGTTTCATTTTGTTCCTCAGTTATGTACTAAATCTGTTCTCTGGCACCTCATATTTGAGTGATTCTGATTGGAGATACAGTCTTTATAGAGGCAAACAAGTTCAAGGTAGCTATGATAGATCCTGACCCAGTGTGACTGGTATTCTTATAGAAAAGGGCAATTTTGATGCAAAGACCCATACAAGAAGAGCCCTACATAAGATAAAGGTAATGCTTCTAGAAATCAAAGTAATACTTCTACAGGTCATGGGATGCCAAAAAAGCCACTAAGCCATGAAAATTAAAACTACAAACAAGGAGTAGCTTCTTCTTCATAGCCAATGAAGGATCAAAGCAACAGTCAACAGGATCTTGAGCATCTGTCCTCAAGAAGTGGACAGTGTGTTTTTGTCATTTAAGCTACTCGTTTTATAACAGTAGCTCCAATGAATTAATCTGTTCTCTGGAAGCCTTTCTATTATTCTTGGATATCAGTCAGAGTCCTCTTCCCAAAATGGAGAGTGATGTTGTTGTACATATTTAATATGAAAGCAGATGTGCATGGTAGTGCTCCCCTGCGATCCCAGCACTTGAGAGGCTGAAGCAAGAGGCTCACCATGAGTTCAAGGCCAGCCTGGGCTACATAAGTGAGTTCATGGGAAACCTGCAATACTTAGTGTGACCTTATGTCAAAAGAGAAACAAAGAAAAAAAATATGAAAGCCAACTTGGAAGATAGGCTCTGCACAAAAACATGCATGTTATAGGAAACAAACCCTGGGAAGGCTCAGCTTACTTGGGCTGTATGATAAGGCCTTAATTATAGTTAGATAGTATATAAGGCCTTAATATATGTCTCTGTAGATGAAATCTAATGCACTCCAGCAAAAGGAATCTAAACATAATCTAGCACAGTTGTTATAGGTTTTACCTGTATGATTACCTGGGTTTTGGTATATTCCAGGAAAGAACAAATTTTTCTGAAAGATTAGAACATGTATAATCAAAGCATGAGCATTTGAGCTAACAGGTAAATGTATAAATTTTCTAAAGGAATAGCAATTATAACCCAACTGGGTTTTAGTGCTCTTTATGGAGTCTCATAGCTTGCTATAAGTCCCTCTAGCTTTAGTTAAAGAGAGGTCACACCTGTATTTGCTATCTGAATAAAATACTTGAGTTACATCAGAAATCAACAGGGCTAACACTTAGCATTCAGTCAGATTAAACCAATGTCCCACTCAGTGTTTTGGATATGGCCCCTATTGCAAACAAGTGACACTGCTAGGGAAGTTTTCCTTTTAACACTGTGGCTGAGTTGTATGTCAAAAATATAAGGCCTGGCTCTATCTATAGACCCAAAGCTATTGGACACTGTGTAGCCAGTGTCCTTCGAAATTTTTAATGCTGACAGGATTTTATCTGTCCTCAGGGATCTGTTTTAACTAGAAAAAAATACCTCTCATGTATCATACATAAACAATATATATTACATTTGCAAAAAATAAGTCTCAGCATCAATTTTGATTAGTAAGCAACCTGAATATATAGTGTAGTATTTAGACAAGATAAAATTGCTCCAGGATGAGAGGTAGGATTTTAGTACTAACTAAAAGGAATAAATGAAGAGAAAGTTACCTCAGTCACAGTTAAAGGAAGATTATCTTCTAAAGTCTGTTTCTACTGAGGTGGATGATTGGAAGGAAGGTCAGGGTTGGAGAAGGACAAAGAGACCTGTGCCAGTGTCCAGCAATAGGCTGGGTTTCTTTTCCTTATGTAAGCACGGTAACCCAGGTCTCCTTTGTAGAGATGCCAAGCAGAGATAATACTATAGGCAGGGGAAGGAGGCAGGGCCAGGGCATTTCAGCCCTACTGGACCATCTGTGAAGCTGGTTCTAGGGCCTCTTAAGGAAATCCTTTTTATGCTAGCATGGCTTTTGACAGCAGAAGCAGATGAAGCGCATCATCGTTGAGCTCTTCTTGGAGCCAAAAGAATAGACAAGGTCTGCTTTGAGGCCACAACAAAGGCATCAGTTTTTTGTCTTTTTTTTTTTTTAATGTCTTTTCTTTCTCTCCCTGTTTTTCTCCTAGTTCCAATTATAGGACACTAAGGAAGCAGTTTTTACTAAAGTATCAAATGATTATCTTCATGTTTCTTGGGCGGGGCTAATGGCCCTCAAAGATGCTTCCTCTATCAGTCTAACCATAGCTCATGAAATCCACTACAGGGGAAGTCGTCCTCACATTCCTTGAGCAGGGCTTCCTACAGGAGGCCTTAAAACCAAAAAGTTATATCTTACTCAGTAGTCCCCAGGTATCTGACACAAGCTGTAGAAGTTAGAAGGGTTTTCAGGAATGGTTTTGTTTCAGTTGAGGTGTTTCATCGTAGAAAGGATACAGAATGGAATTATAGGCAGAAAATGAGAATAGTGATGCTTGCAGCCTACAAGAATGAAGGCCAGTTGTGAAACAGGGAAAACATTATTCTTCCCTGGATCCAGATAGAAAAAAGGTACATTTCAATCAAAATGTCCAAAGCTGCTAGAGAGGGGGAAAGAAAGTGTTCATGGACTCAGAAGAAATTTCAGACTGAGGTGGTCATGGGTCTTTCCCTCTCATCCCGAGGGAACCCTTTTAACTGCCAATATAAGGAGAAAGCCTGTTAAACTTTTAATATATGCTCATGTAGATTTGTCAGTAGTTACCCAGTTGCCCCACTTGCCAACTGGAGAGTACTCAGTGTTTTCCCTAGGTCTGCAATTCTTGTGTCCCCAGTAATAGTACAGTTGCTGAGACATAAAACACCAGTTTATTTGAGATGATACCCAATGGCCATTCAAGATAAAAAAAAGGATTAAACCTCACATTTAAGAGATCTCTGCTAACGGACCTACAAAAAGTTCTAACTAGTGTTTTTAATAATTACAAATTTTAAAAGTTGATTACATTCCAGATCATTCTGCTAAGGTCTCAATAGCTGCTCAAAATACTAGATATCAAATCAATGTTATATAAAATATTGAGGTCCCCTGAACTCTATCATTTTTATGGGAAGCCATGACCCTACTTGGTGAAGATCATTTTTGACTGTATTCATAATTATCCTGTTGATTTTTTTTTTTTTTTTTTGGAGAACTGGGGATTGAACTCAGTTCCTTGTGCTTGCCGAGGAAGTGCTTATTCCACTGAGCCATCTCCCTGACCCCCTGATGATATTATTACTTGGCCCATGTATGTTAAATCATTTATTTGGTTTTGTCTCATCTATATTTAAACTTATTCTACTTACTCAGGATAAAAATGCTTGCTGTCTATTGAGGGCCTTTAGACAGAACCTCTGGAGAGTATCTCTGACTGCGTGTTCACAATTATGACCCCTTTCAGCCTGAAGAAGCCATGTCCCCCACAGCAGTTTGGATTACTTCTTCAGAGAGGAGAATGTTGTAGGCAGCTCAGTTAGATAGAAATATTATAGACAGTTAGACAGGGCCAGGCCCTCAGGAAAACATGGAAGACAAGGTGACTTTGAAACTTTAGAAGAGACAGACACTTCTGCTTTTGGGACCTCAACACAAAAGAGTAAACAAATACAGTCACATGCCTTCCTAAGGATGGAAATCAGGGATTGATACTCTAAATAATTATCAATAACCTTGAAAGAGCCCAAATGAGCTTAGGGGTCACTAACCCAACCCCTAGCAGGAAGATACCCTGTTCTGTATTCACACACACTTGCTACATGACTTGCTTCCTCATTTGGTGCTGATTTAACCAATTTTACCTGAGCAATGGTGCTTGTAATCTCATTGATTGGCATAGCTCTGACCCACCTCATGCTCACCTAGAGTTCCCATGCTCTCCACCACCTTAGACCCACCTCACCACATGGTTTTACTCTATAAAAGTCTCTGGAAGAGACAGCTTCCTGGCGACCACCACTCAGGGCCTCCCCCCCTTTCTGTCCTTTTCTTGGACGGGAGCTTTCTTTCCTCCAATAAATATATTCTACTCTATAAAAACTACATGTTAGGATAAACGTATAAAGCAGTGATGATGAACCTACAGCATGTGTGCAGCAGAAGGCTGCTCATATCATTGAAAGCTATAAAAGGCTTGCCT
Source organism: Ctenomys sociabilis (assembly GCA_004027165.1). Taxonomy (NCBI): domain Eukaryota; kingdom Metazoa; phylum Chordata; class Mammalia; order Rodentia; family Ctenomyidae; genus Ctenomys; species Ctenomys sociabilis. The sequence goes on from PVKA01000380.1 coordinate 55,094, forward strand.
TTGACAATACTATCTAATACGGACATAAAGTCCTGGTTTCATAGATCCAACACTGTGGTCTCACATGAACTAGGAAAGACACAACCAACTGTCAGTAAATTTTACCAAGAAGCAAGAGTCTGGAAGAAAACAAATATGACATTATGTTCCACCTTGTCCATACTCACCATGAGCAGTTTTCAGAAAGATCAGGAAAAGCCAGATAGGGCCTCCCCACAGCATGCTGAAGTCCAATTGTCTAGCTTTCAGAAGCAATGAAGGTAAAAGAGATCTTGCTTTTATCTCATTAGTATAAGCCAGCTTCCCTGTTTCTGGGACAAAATGCCTGACACAGTTTGAAAGAGGAGATGTTTATTTTGTTCATAGTTCCAGAAGGTTCAGCTAATGGTCAGCTACTCCAAAGGGTAAATACATGGAAGAACTGCATGGGAAGGAAAGCTGCTCAAGTTAACATCCAAGAACTGAAGAGCAGGAAGAGGCCCTGGGAGGAGCCAGGGACCAGATGTAGTCCCTTGGGTTATGCCACTATGACCCACTGAGACACTCTTGAAATATGCTTTACCAATCCGCAAAGTGTCCTTCAAGTCAATCAAGTTGACAGTCAAGATTAATTGCTGCAGGATTGTTGATAGAAGCTGCTAGTCAGGCTAACTCTGTACCAACAAAGAGGCTGTTCTCAACTTTTGAGGAAAAGTGACAGCATGATGGTATGGATGTATTTATTTACTCAAAGATTTCCTTTACTTATCGATGAGGAATATGCATAGCACTATATTCCTTTCCCAAGGGAAGGAATGACGATGGGAGAGAATAAATAGTGATGGTCTCCACCAATGGCACACTGAAGGTGGAGGAAAAATTGGTGGAGTTCTCTAGGGACTGCAAGAGGTGCAGGGAAGTGAAGCCATACAGTCAGCTATAAAACTCAATCATAAGTGGGGCATCAGAAAGAATCAATGGGGGCCAGGGTGATGGCTCAGTAGAATAAGCGCTTCCCTGGCAAACTCAAGGGTCTGAGTTCAATCCCCAGTTCCACCAAAAAAAAAAAAAAAAAAAAAAAGAAAGAAAGAATCAACGGGCCAACATAAAGCATAGTAGATGAACATGATCCTTGAAGGAGAAAAGAAGACTCTTAAAGGCACAAACACATTTTTAAAACGTAAATGCAGACATTCTGTTAAATATCTGTAAGTTCCTCTAATAATCAGTTTAATTTTCTTCAGCCAGCAGTTACTCAGGAACTACCATCTGACTCAAGGCTAGGGATGTGGATCACTTATGCACTGCCTGTACCTTGCAGGCTCATAAAGTATGTACAGATAGATATTTATATATAAGTAGCCATAATACAGCGTGATTAGCCTAGAGTACTTAGAATTTTCAATCAGTTGTAACTGGATCAATTACTTTGCTCAGAGTGTCAGACAATTCATCTCGGTGGCTGCTGACGAGGTGTGATGCCTTTAAAGATTCCCACCCACGTGAGTCCAAGGTTGGAGACATTTTGCGAGAAGCTGGGCACAGGAAATTTTTTTAGGGTGTTGGCTCCCATCATATGACTCATACTTTTACCTACTGAGCCACTCAAATCTCCCTCTTTTGTTCTTCACACCTAGAGTTTCTTCCCTGTCCTGAATATTTCTCTGTGATAACGCTTTTGGATATTTTGAAGAGGCATTAAAAGGAAGACACTCAAATGGATTTGCTGTGGCCCACTCAGGGTGTCTATCTTAAGAAGGATGGGTCTTTACTCAGCAGATATTTCAGACAAAGGATATCCTTTCCCCTTTGTTCCACTAAATGGTGGTTTTATCACTCCAAGCCAGCGTGAATTCTCAGCAACATCCGCTACTTACTTTTATCTCAGGTCCTCTTTTCACTGATTATTATATAATTACAAAGAGCCAGAATCCTTTTATCTTCATCATATTTGCTACATAAGCTTTATCCCTTGATACTGTGAAAATACTTTAGACTAAACTATGTACCTAGTGCCAAAAATTTGGGGAGTCTTGTTCCAAAGGAGTATTCTTCAATACTTCGTGACTGCTTTCTGTCCAAAATCCACATGACCAGAAATGTCCTCCAAGGACAAGTAAATCACAAAAGGGGCTGAAGTTTCTAAATGAGGGCTCCTTTTCACTGCCTAACAATGGCCTTACTATCACCAAAATGTTGCGAATCAGGTACAGAGACCAAGGATTCTGCTAAGAATCTATACTACATGGGATAGACTCCCAGAACAAAGAATTTCTGCAAAAGGTCAATACGGACAAGGTTGTAAAACTCCAACACAGGGCAAATTTTAAACCTTGCTGGTAGAAACCCCAAAATGTCCTGACTCAAGCAAGATAGAAATAATTAATTTTTTGTCTCAGGAGGAAGGTGATGCTGTAATAATACCCAGGTTCTTTCTACCTTTTTTTTTTTTTTTTTTTTTTTTTTTTTTTTGGCTATACTTCCAGTGTGGTGTTGAATTTGTCAAGAGGTTGAATCTGGCTTTCCAGCCTTACACTTACTTTTTGACCTTTGTATTAATTTACTAGGGCTGCAATCCCAACTGACCACAGGCCCAGTGATTTGAACAATAGAAATTTATTTTCTCATGGTTCTGAGGGCTGTAAGTCCAAAACCAAAGTGCTGCCATATTTGATTTTCCCAGTGTCCCAGTGTCTTTCTGTGGCATGCAGAGAGCAGATTGCTTGTTGAATCCTGTGCACACACTTGCTTGGGGCCTTTACTTCTTATAAACCCACAAGTCATATTAGATCTGGGGCCCTTTCTTCACCCACACTCAACCATATCTACCTCTGTAAAGAAAATGCCTATTTCCAAATACACTCACATGGATGGTTATGGATTTGGTATATTTCTGTCTATAATACTGTGTGAAAGAAGAAAGAAATTAGACAATATTGCATTTAGAGAGTTTACTTAGAACTTGTTCATTTTCACACACATTCTCCTTAAACTTAGACACATGCCCAAAGTGCAAAAAGGGTTGGAAATGTATTCTCTAGCTTGGCATCCCTGCTGTCAGCTGAAATGTAGGTAGTTATGTTAGTGAGCGGAACAAGGACAGCAATTAAGCAGAGAGGGAGAGTTTCAGATTCTGGAAAATGATGACTTGCTAACCTTTTAATTTAGTATTCTCCCGTTAACTATTTCTTGGATTCCTTCCAACTACCAGGGCCCATGTGCTGATGGTATTTATTAGACAGTACCTAAACACTGCAGATGCCATACCAGCTTCTAGATCATCTTTCACTTGGAAGAGAGTCACAGAATTTCACCCACAAGAAAATACTCCACATTTCTCCAGTGGCAGTTTCTTTGTTCGTTTGTTTGTTTTATCAGCACCAGGAACTGAACTCAGGACCTGGTACTTGCCAGGCAGAACTCTTTGCTTCTGAGCTATCTCCCCGGCCCTCCAGAGGTAGTTTTGAGTGTGGGTATATTTGCCACTGGTGAGACACTGAGACAAAGACTATATACTGTATATATTAACAACTCTCATGTATAAAATATATTTTAAGCATGACTAAAATAAAATAGTAATGCAATTTTTTTTGGTCTTTTTTTTTTTTTTTTTTTTTTTTTTTTTTTTTTTTTTTTTTTTTTTTTTTTTTTTTTTTTTTTTTTTTTTTTTACTCTTTTCTTTTTTGGTACCAAGAATTGAACTCTGGGTCTTGCACTTGCTAGGCAGTTGCTGCTCCACTGAGCTATGACCCTGGCCCAATTCAATTTGTTTTAACATATATTAATTTAGTCCATAGGTTGACAGCATACAGATTCATTTTCAATGCTAAATTTCTATAAAGTTTATGTTGCTCATGGCTAAAGCAAGACCATCATTCAAGGCATCTGGGGAATGTCCAAACAGGTCATATTTACAGGAACTATCAGAAAGGTTTTGGGATTTATGGGACAATAGTTGAGTTGGGATAAGGTGACCAGTCACTCTCTCCAGTAAGCACCAAAGAAAGCCAACTCACCGTTCTTCTTGTAGAACATAATTTCTCCTTTGAATTCTACTTTTTCCTCCAGTGACTTTTCAATCTGAAGCATCAGTTGCTCGTTGGTTTCAACACCAAATAAGAACTTGCAGCTGCAGCTCTTTTGCATGACTTCAGTTCGGGCAAATCCGGCAAGCTCACAGAAGCCATCAGAACAGTAGACTATGGGGAAACCCTTGGCCACCTGGGCATTGGCGAGGATGAAGTTGCTATCTGTTGGAAAACAAGGAGAAGATACCCCGACAGCTTAGCTCTTCTGTAAATGACAGCTTGGGTAACAAATTAAAAGCACACTTTTTGTACCAAAAATGCAAGTCCTGATGTGTTGCGGTGGAAAAGGGACAGCCTAAGGCCCCATGTGGCAAGAGCTGCACAAGTGTGTGCTAAGTCTGGCTTTTGCTCGTGCATGCCTTGGCCCACCTAGATGCTCTTTTCATTCACGTCACAGCAAGCGAGAGTGCTTTCCAGGACAGCCTCTGGGTTTTGTCTTAGTTTTGCCATTTAATGTATAGATGAATTCGTTAAGTCCCTCAAACATTCTAAATCTGTTTCTTCCAATTTTATTTTCCTCCAAGCAGATCGCAAGACCAAGATTTAGATATAAGCAGTTTATTTGGTGATCTTAGGAGGGAAGCAAATAGGAAATTGTGATAGGGAAGAGAAATAATAAAACAGTGAGTTAAAGAGCAATTACTGCTACAGGGAACAAGGGCTCAGCCACACAGGGATTCAAGAACTCCAGATTTTCCCATTAAAGGAAAGAAGTAATTATCTATCACTGCTCTGCACTCTTCCTTGGTTAAAAGTCACCACTGAGGTGTCAGGATGTCAGAACTTTTGACCTATCCACATTATCCAGAGGTCACTTAGGTAGCTAGGTACCAAAAGCCACTTGTTTATAGGAAACTGTTTGCTCACAGGGGCATTTGTGACTAATATATCCTAGTACACACTTAATTGCACGTATCTCAAGGTGAGCGAAGTGAAATTCACAGGCACTGACAAGCTGCAAGAACATAGCTATAAGAACTGTGTTCCTTCAGAGGTGTGTCATAGGGTCATTTTTCTGGTCTTGGAGATCAAGCCCAGGGACCCACATATGTTGAACCATACCCCAGCCCTGTTCTAGGGGTCAGTAAGGCAATACATATATTCCTAACTGCATACCTGGCATAAATATTCAATGAAATTACTATTAATGTTATTTACATGTTTACTATGTCAACAATAGAGAATTAGAGGTTAATCAAGGCCAGAAGATTATTGTTAAATGCTTAGCAACAATCCCTGAAAGAGATACTAAGAGTCAATATTCAAGTGGTTTATGCACATTGATTTTTGGAGACATGCTTAGTTTTGTTTCTTAAGTAATTTTATTGGTGCACTTTTGATATACATCACAGTAGATTGATATTTATAGGAAAAATAATACCTGTTGGAAATAGACATTAAGGGTTGTCTGAAACCTGTAGTTGGATGACTTTCATGTCTAGGCTGATTTAAGAAATATTATAAAAGCTTTCACACATGAAGCAAATGCTGGACATATCGCTATGCCAACAGTATGAGAGGACGGTCTTTCAAAACCACTAAAACTGAAAATTGGAAGAACTACAAGTAGGATAATTTCTTCATTATGTTATAATATGAACTATTTTTCAGAGAAAAATAAAATATAGAAACATGTATATGTTTAAGCAAATAGGCGACGTTAGCACCCACCTATAGATAACAGCAGCAACAGGTAACTGGTGGTTTCCCAAGGGAACAGCTCAGTGCAGTAGTGACGTGAGCCCCTCTTGTAAACCCTTATTTTTATCATGTTCCCTACCATGTACCCCTTGAACTTCACATGCTTTATACATTGTCTGTTCAAAACAAATAATATATTTAAAATGGATTTAGGGCAAGCAACCTTTCTCACATGCTAGGAGAAAAGAAAACTACAGTCACCTTACAGTGGCTAGCAGGACATGCCCCAAACCTGTTTCCTCATCTTTTTGAAGCTCTGTTGTTTGTGTCCAAACACAGACCGTCCTCTAATACTGTTGGCATAGTGATAATGTCCAGCCTTTGCTTCATGTGTGAAAGCTTTTTTTATAATATTTCTTACATCATCCTAAACATGAAAGTCATCCAACTACAGGTTTTAGACACTCTTTGCTCTGGCCACTCACAAACCTCAGCACAGTAGTTGTAGTGAAACCATCCGTATTGGCCCTCTAAGAGCCAGAGCTAAAGACTCACACCTGGAAATTTTAAATTACATGCCGTTTTAAAGCAATGGGAATAAATTAGATTACCTAGGTCAACAATTCTCGTACTTTGTAGGTGGTTTGTTGACTGTATATTCAGTGTTGGACTTTGTCCCAGGTGTGCATTCAAAAATGTTTCTGTAATCCCTGTCCTTAAAGATCATAGGTAGGACTCTGTTGGAACTTCCAGCTAGGTCCAGAGCAAGGCAACACTTTATTGGAGTTGTGGTCTAAATCTCATCAATGACACAGTTTTGACTATTCTGTGTGTGTGTGTGTGTGAGTGTGTCTCTCCCTCCATGGCAAAATTTTGGCTGAGAGAGTGCTTAGCAAATATAAATGAACAGCTTTGAGAAATCATTAAATGGCAGGTCAGATAGCACAGTGGATTAAAGCGCCTGATTAGACAGTCAGGGGACCAGGGTTCGATCCCCAGCATGCCATGCCGACCCTGCCCCGGTGGAGCGCTGAGACAGCAACTGAGATTGGGCGTGGTGGGGCACACCTGTAATCTCAGCACTTGAGAGGCTGAAAATAGGAGGACCACTACGAGTCCAATCTACATAGTGAGACCCTGCAGACCCTGTACTAAAATAAAATAAAATTTAAAAAGTTCATGGAGATGACTTATCAAAAGTCATGGAATATAAGGAAGAGATGTCCAGACAAAGTAGGGTCAAGGGACAAATAGGAAAGCAGAAACTGGACAGAGAGAATAAAGTGCATTTTGTCCTAAAGTTCAGTTTTATGATCTATCTTTAATTTAGCCACATTGGCTTTCTTTTTTCATCTGTATTCCTCATCCACCCTTATGTTTTCACATAAGTCTGTCCAGGGACTTATGTTTTGTTGTGTCTTACCCACGGTCTATACATGCTTTTTAACTACATTTTTAGTGAAAATACATCCTTCAACCTAAGTTTAGTATACTTAGGTTTATTATTATATCACACATATTTAACAATGTTAATTCGTTCTTTCTCTTTTTCTGTGTTGTATTATTTTCCTTGCATTTTTAATGGCTTTGAAAAATGTATTTGGTACAGGGTCATAGGAAAAAGAGGAAAGCAGAAACTGGACACAGAGAATAAACACTGCATTTTGTCCTAAAGTTCACTTTTCCAATCTATCTTGTATCTAGCCACACTGGCTTTCTTTTGTTATTAAAAACAGGTCCAGGAGGATCTGTAGTGATCTTACTGTTTTCAGCGCCTGCAGCACTGGGACTGTAGGTGTGGGGTAATCCTGCCATGCCCGGTCTCTGTGGCTGGCTCAGCGCACCTGGGGACCACGGCCGGCATGGCATGTGGTGCCGGAGAGCGAACCCTGGTCCACGTGCTCGCCTAGCAGGTGCTCAGTCTGCTGCGCTATCTCACCAGCCCTATCTTTGCTTCTATTTTTAAAATTTTAGAAACATAACTACCTGAAAATTATTCAGTATTTTTTATTTTAATTTTTTTTTAAGTTGCTGCAGATTCTCACCACACAGCTCGGACTCCCGGTGATCCTCCTGCTTTCAGCCTTTCCAGCGCTGGGATTCCAGGCACACACCACTATGCCAAGACTATGGCTGGCTCAGCTTGCCCCGGGAGCAGGGCTGGCATGGCATGTGGCACAGGGAATAGAGCCTGGTCCCTGTGCTTTGCCTAATTTTGCCTAAGCAGTTGCTTTCGTCCACGGAGATATCTTGCTAGTCCTTATTCAGTATTTTTAAATGATGCTTACAGATCATTCATCCAGCAAAAGCATTGTTTGTACCAGGTAAACTGTATTCTTTCTTCCCCGATTAAACAATTCATAATGTCAGTATTTATAATAATTATTCTCATTTTTACAGTTTTTGCCTCTTATTTATTCTTAGGTAGCATATTAACTATTTTTTCTGAAAACTAAGCATGTAAAGCAGTGCTTTGTTCTGTATCTTGCTTAATGACATGCTTTCTAAATAATTTTCTTATTATCTTTGTAACTGTTTCTGAACAATAAAATATCAGTCCTTTAATGAGACAAGCTTCTGAAAACAACACGCTGAAGGACTCACCAAGATGCCTGATCTATCTGCTTCAATTAAAGAATAGAATGTCTGAGGCAGTTAATTCTTCCTGCAAATGTACTGTAAAATCAAAGCAAAAAAATAAACCAATAGAGGTGTGTATTTGGCCTTTTCTGTTTATATTTAGTGCTTGTCCTCGATATGTAATTGCATTTCAATTCCAAAGAGAATTTAGTGTCAGTCTGTGCTTTATGAAGCTTAGTAAATACTAGCTACATGAATGGACCTTCTACTTGGGAAAATGTAGCTCCTTCACTTAGCAGTCTACTTGGAAACATACGCTTTTTTCAATGCCACTCCTGGAATTCCCAAGGAAGAAACATGACATTTACTGTAGAATTACATAAAACAAAGCCACTGCCATAATGTTAGGAACTCATCCTGGGCAACATCTCACTACCTATACATATGCTTAGGGTGTTTAACCTTTTAAAGAGTCAATTATGCACGTGTGCTATGCATCTGAATGCCACACAGCTTTTCTCTGCTTCTTTCTAGGTCATCCTTGTGTGTATTTTCAGTTTGCGATGACAGTAAATAGTAAATTCTAAGTGCATTTACATATTAGGCAGTTGATTATTTCTCTAAATGCTTCTGCAGTGACAAGTTTCATGGGCCATCAGGACTGTCGTTGGGAGGCACTCTGGTCATTTGGGTCTGACTTTCTAATCTAGAGCAGTACTCTCTCATTCAAACAAAGATGTTCAATTTTCTGGGGACTTCCCAAGCACGAAAAGAATGAGATAAAAAAGCAAGGGTGACTAAAACAAAGCAAATGTTGATCCAAAATTATTTCCTTTTATCTTTGCACTTGCCTCGCTTTTTAAAATGAGAAGCATAAGACTTGGAGAACCTGAGTTCTGGATCAACCATCCGAAGTTGAGATAACAACAGCCTTGTGGATGCAACATACTATTTTACTATGTCATGAATTTTTTCTGTGAAGAAATTGATTGCTGTATGCTGGGAGGGTAAATTAATACATTATTGAGAATATTTTCATCTGCTCCAGTCTCCAAAAAGCCCAGCCTAATGTCACAAAATTTTTTTCTAGAGAAACTATGTGCTAAAAACTCATTGATGAGTTTTCCTAAATCTTTTCTCAGCAACTGTCTTATCCTTACCTCAATTTTTCAGAAAATCCATATTTCAAAGCTGTAATTGTAACTTCTTTGGCTCAAAAATATTTTGCATAGGACCTAGCCTGAGTTTCACAGGAAGAAGTATAGAAATGTAGTTGCTATTCAAATAACTGGGTTTCCTATCTCTGCATATACTTTCAATGTGTACCACAGTGCTTCCAAAATTCTTTCATTAAAATAGCCCATTGGCCAAAATCATTAACTGCATGCTCTTAGAGACCTGGAGGTACAGAGCTAGCCTGACATCATTTTGAAATCTCATATTTAACTTGGAAATCCATCAGGATTTTGCTTTCCACTCTTCATGTAATCATGTTCATGTTACCATTTTTGATTTTGTTCCCAGATAGGCCTGCCAAATTTTTAATTCGATGAAAACTTCATGAAGATATACTCTTTGATGTTTATGATTTTTGCACCAGACTGGAGCCTCACAACTCTAAGTAGCTCAAAAACATTAGGCAGATCCAAATCAGTCTTTCTTCTGCAATCGCAAATATTGAAAACCAACTATCTCAGCATCCAGTGCAATGACTCTCCACACAACACAACTCAGAGCCATTCAAAACAAGGGTCACTCATAGACAAGAATTCACATTAAAAAAAAACACCCTGTGTTCTAGTAGGTCTTGCTACCAAAAATGCGGAAATTCAGCTTTTGATGACCTAAATTTTTTTTAATTTCTGAGGTGTGTCTTTGATATTGATTTCCTTATAAAACCAAAGCTTGCTGTGTGAACAAGTACTCATACCAAAATACCCTGAAGACCAGGAAGGAAGGCATATTGAAGGCCATTAGTCCTCACTAACCTGCAGAGAGCAAGAAACAACAGGAATGTTTAAGCTTGTTTTATAAGCTGCCCTTGTGCTTTAAAAATTTTCTTCATACAGGTTCAACAAAGACATTTGTATCCCTTGTGATATTGAGCAGTCATTTCTATAGACTATTATGCCAAATACAATATTAATAACTGTGGCTTTAAAATATTTAAATGAACTTTGCACTTTATATTGCCATTAGGGAGCTTGACTGCATAAATTCCAAGTATAAGAGCATCCTTATTAGATGATTATTACTGGCTGCAAACTAAAGTTCTCAAAGTGTCTACTGCCAAAATTTAAGAAGTTACTTGGAATTGAGGACCTTTCTGAACCTTACATAAAAAAAAGAAAAGAGCAGATAAGAAATTTCTAAACAGAGAATTTCATAGTCTCAGTGATTTATGTATCATTAAATGTATTAATTCAAACTGTCACATGGTCCGATTTTTAAGAAACTGTGTCAGTGATTACCCTGGACAAAGATCAGAATAAAGTATTTTAAGACAGAAAAATTCAAAGTTGTAACTCCAGTGTAGAAGTAGTAGTTGAAGGCAGTTGTATGTATCTGTTCATGTAAATATCTTTCTCCCTTCACTCCAGTACAGAAGCACAGATAAATATAAGCAAATTAGTGTTCTTCATAATCTTGCTTTTGGGAGCACAGTCCTGAGCCAGCATCAGACTTAGCTGGACTTACTTAGAAATTCAGAATCATAACCCTCCTCAAAGGTCCTAGTTAGAATCTGCATTTTAACAAGATTTCTGGGCATGCTAAACTTTGAGATGTTCCTTTAGAATAATATTAGAAAATATTGCCTGGCTTGTCTTACATGAAAACCCCAAATAAGTAATTTAAAGAGCAAAATGAAAGGAAAACGATAGGAGATAGGGCTGTAGAGTTTGTGAGGATGGTAAGCGGATCTGAGGATGTGGGCAGGCAGGAGGTCAGAGAGGGAGTAAAAAGACATGATGTACATATGCACCAATTCCCCAAGAGGAATGCATTATGTATGCCAAGCATTCATTAATAATATATACACATATATGGGTGGAATAACATTGCCCAGAGCCATAGAAACCTAGTTACAATAAATAGCTGAGGGAGGGCACATGGGTGTATAACTAAAAGAAAGACGACTTACTTCATCTTGTATCCTTTCCTGCTTTCAGATTTTGTACCATACGCATGTAATAGCTACTAAAATATTTTCTAGCATTTATTTAGCCATTCATTTGACTGGATACATAGAAATAGTTGGTTAAAAATAAAGGGCAATCTTGATAAAAATATTACAAGAACAAATTTAGTTTCCAATAACAAAGACAAAACCTCCTTAAGATTTAAAACAAATTCAGCATACTCTTTATTATCATTTAAAGCTAGCAGAATTACCACAATATTTTGCAAATGACACTTCCTCAATTGGCTAAGATTCACTGTTGAGTTATACTAATATTGTCAATTTGTCATCTCAGAGTTCAAGAAATGAGTTTCATTTAAAAAAAAAAAGTTTTTTGTGAAGGCTCAGTGATATTATTCAGAAAACATGCACTGAAAGGAAAAAATCCTTAAAAAAATCTTAAAAATGAAAAATGTTCCTCAGTATTTTTCCACAATTGTTTCTCTCTCTCTCTCTCTCTCTCTCTCTCTCTCTCTCTCTCTCTCAAGTGATACTAAAATGTTACTGGAAATGATACTAAAATGTAGTCAAACTTTTGAGACTTGTCTCATTTAGCTAATCTTTTAAGCAAACTAACCTTTCACAATATCTATTCACTTCTTTAAAAAATTAGTATTATTGTCAATATTAACAGCATTACTATTGCTCATTAGAGATACATCCTAAGGGACATTTTGTTTACTAGTAGAGTTACAAACACAATAAGATGACCTGGCTTTCAGTAGCTCATTAACAAACAGTGAAATAAAAAAATAAAATGAATTTACAGGCAATTTTTTTTTTATTAAGGCCCACTGAGTTAGAGTAACATGTTTTCAAAAGAATCTTTTATTTGCTTTATTGTAAAGCAGGAATCACTGGTCACAAACCAAACACTTTGCTTTAAAAATAAAATCAGAGGGGCCGGAGAGATAGCTCAGTAGAGTAAGTGCCTGCCTGGCAAACAGAGGGTTCTGAGTTCAATCAACACTACTGCTAAATACATACGTACATACATACATACATACATACATACATACAATCAGAACTCATTTTTGCAGCTCATTCATGCCCATAATTTTTATCCTGCCATGTTACTTTCAGTGACATCTTTAGTAGAGGGAGATAAGTGTTACTTTCTATTAGAAACCAGAGGGGCCAGGGAGATAGCTCAGTGCTTCCCTGGCAAGTGCAAGGGCCTGAGTTCAATCCCAAGTTCCACCAAAAAAAAAAAAAAAAAAAAAAAAGAAGAAACCAGAATGAGTGTAATTAGAAAGCTAACTAACATTGTCCAAACCAAACCTACTTTCCAATATACGACAGCAAGAAGTGATGGGGATTGCTACTCTTTAAGAAACTATGTGTGGGGTTGGCCAGATACCTCAGTAGACCAAAGTGCCTGCTTATGCTTAGGCAGGGATTCCATTCCCAGCACGCTGTGTTGGCCCTGCCCCCAGGGAGCAGCAACTAGGACTGGGCGTGGTGCCACATACCTATAATCCCAGAGCTTGGGAGGCTGAAAACAGGAGGATAATACCTGTGAGTCCGATCTATGTAGTGAGACCCTGTAGACTCTGTACCAAATACAATTTTGAAAAAAAGAAAAAAGAAAGCAAGAGAACTGTGTGTATGTATGTGGATCATTTGGGGCCCGTTAACAGAACACTTCAGAATTTTCTATCAAATTCTTATAATTTGGCTAGTGCCCTGGTGAGCATGGTCCAGCCTGTTCCAGGCTATAGAAAGGAGCTATGATGTAAATAGTTCTGATTTTTACATGTCGATTATTTCTACATATTTGTAATGCCTGTCCTTCCCTGCTACCTCTCCTAATCAAATAAAAATGGAAGGCATGCTTTCCGGAAGATCAAACTACTCTTTGTTTTTGTGAAGAGCAGGGGAGGAGAACACTGAGTCTGTGCACAGCTTTTGCCATTGAATGAACCTGGTGGATCTAAAAATGCCGACTCCCTTCACCCCAGGGAAGGGAAGGTGACAAAGAGGAAAACAGTTACAGGGCAGGCATTCTATGGGGCAATTTTCAATTAGTGTAATTTAACTCTCTCAAATAAATTTCCAACAGTGGAGCTTCTTGTGATTTGACTGTTACATAAACATTTCTTAGGAGTTCATTTAAAATCAAAGACCATGAGATTATTTTTTTTTTCTGAAAAGCTGGTACTTATTTTGGCATCTTATCTGGCCCCGAAAAGATAGATTAAATAGGATATAGCAAATACATCCAGCCATATACTACGGATGCCTGCATTACCAAAATATTCAATGTAACTTGTCCCTTGATGCTCCTCCAGCGTAGCTAGACTTTGCTTCTAATTATATTTAATGCAATGAGTATTTCTCTTTAATTTCAAACAAATTGGCACATGCTGTTTACACACATGTGAAGATTTGATGGGGAAGGTGATTAATTCCGCCATATTTTACCTATATAATTTATTTTTTCACTCTCACAGCCTTTTACATTTGAGCACTTTTTTGTTTATTTGTTTGTTTTTAGGTATTTTAGGCAAAGGTTTACAGGGTGTTCAGGGTCTCACTACTAGATCGGACTGGTAATGATTCGCATGTTTATAGCCTCCCAAGGGCTGGGATTACAGGTGCGTGCCACCAAGCCCTGTCTCTCAGCACACCCAGGGGGCAGGGCCAGCACAGCAGGTCTGGGGATTGAACCCCCTGGCCCTTGCACCTGCTTAGAGAAGCTTTAATCTGTTAAGATATTTGGCCAGCCCTTTTTGAGTTTTGTTTTTTGTTTATTTCTATTTGTTTGTTTTGTTTTGTTAAATACAAATTAGAGCACCTAATGCAGCAGTGTAGACTGAATTTTCTCCATTTAAGCTTTGTTTATAGTCTTCACAAGCTAATAAGAATCAGATGCTTTTCATCATTTGTTAGTATTTTCCAGAACCTCATCTGCCTATTGCACAGTCTTCTCTGCTTCACGGTACTTACGTTAAATTAAACTGGAAAGACGAGTGGCTTTACAAGAGATAATTCTAAGGTAATCGTAGCAGGAGACACAAATCTAAATTAATTTGATAGTTATAGCTATTCCATGACCCTAGTGTCAGTATTTCACCCTGCCATCTTTATAACGACATGGAGGGAATGCAGCACTATAATTAAGGTAACACTTGCAAACAGGTCTTGGAAGTTTTGAGAGCAGTTGGTGGCAAGAATAAGGTAAGAACTAATACACCAACCCAGGGGAGTGCTAGCTCTGGGTTATAAAATAGAGGTAAATAAGCAGAGGGCCTTCCAATGGACGAGACAGGCTGAAAGAAAGCAGATCATAGCTGCCACTTGTTAGGAAGCAATGATATGCCAGGTGTGCTGCGGTCAGTATTTTGTATTTTGAATTTCTGACCCTCATCATGGCTGTCATTGTAGTAGCTCAGAGTGTGAGGTTGAGTAAGCTGACAATGCTGAACAGAAAGATAAAATATCTTTAGTGCCACAGTATCTCTGAACTGAGCAGGTGACAAATGTGAACCAGCTTCAGTGCTGGGGTAATAGTGCTTTGTTCCCAGGCCCAGTGTTTCTCCTCGCCTGGCCTTCCCATTCCCTTTTGTCCACTGGAATCTTCTGGATTATGCATTACGCTGCTGTTTCCCATACCTCATCCCAGGTCTACTAAGTTAGAATCTACAATCTTTGAGGCCTGGGAATCTTCAATTTAAATAAGATAGCTTAGGCAATACATATCAGCAAAAGAATTAATACCTTATACCCTAATTATCAAATTAAGAACATACTATCACCTTTGTAAGCATATGCTAGATTTCTAGAGCTTAGAGAGATTTCCCTCTGAATAGCAATCCTTTTGATGTCATGGCTTTCTTTAATTCCTAAGAAGAATTTCAATATTTTGCTCAGTTCAGAGAAACATAGAAACTCAGTTCAGAAGAACTACAATGGTCAATATATAACCTCATGTCCAACCTGTAATTCTTTGATGCTGTCATACAATATTCTCATCTGTGGTTGTTTAATCTCTGTACCAGCACCCTAATCATTGCTCTTTCATAAATCGAGTGATGTTAAGACTGTCACTGTGAAAGATGCTAACCTATCTTATATGTGGATTTCATCTTGTCATATGGACTAATATTTGCAACAATTGGTACTTTAAGTTCTTCAAAGGAGGCACATCAGGTGACACCAGGGATGTGATGGGTGAGCCTTGTAGTTGTGTAAAAGAAGTGTTTCCAGGCAGAGGGAAGAGTAGATGTAGAGGCAATGAGATGGGAACATGCTTTGGACATCTGTGGAACAGAAAGAAGGGCCAGTGTGGCTGCAGTATAGTGAACAAAAAGAACCACAGTGAGGGCAGTTAGTAGGCATGACACTGCTGGATCATTTCAAGACTTGGAAAGCATGGGAGAGTTCACTCTGAGTAGTAAGGCGTGGTCTGGGATGTTTTGAACCAAGCAGCAACAATCATAGGGCCACTCTAGCTATTCTGTTGTAGAAAAGCAGGGACCAGACTCTCTTGTCTGGTTAGGGGTTCTCATCATGGTCCATTAAAAATGCCACGATTTTGTCCAACACAAGAGTGCATACCTGTAATCCCATTGATTGGGAGGCTGAGGCAAAAGGATGCCTGTGAGTTCAAGACCAGCTTGGGCTACAAAATGAAGTTAAGGCCAGCCTGAACTGCCCAGTAAGAACTTGGTCCCCACAAATGCTATAATTTAGGACTGTGATGTTAGCAAATAAGGTAAGAAGTAGTCTAGTGCGAAATGTCTATAAGGATCACTTCGATCGCAGTCGTAGAGATAACAAAAACTTTTAAAATGATACTACTTTTACCTTAAACACTGAAAGAATGTGCATTTTTTGAGTGAGAGAAAAGCAACTTGCAAGTTTGGAGAATTTTAGAACTTTGGTCTTGTATACACTAAATTAAGAGGCTGCTAAGCATCTAAAAGGAGTTGTAAAGTAAGCAGTTGAGTAAAGGAGTCCAAAATTTAAAGGATATGGCTATGCTGAAGATACAAATTTGCAGTTGGCAGGAGTCACTTAATTTGTGGAGTAAGTATAAATACAGTAAAGATGAAGTCTAAATGTAAAACTTAAATGCTTGGAGATTGGAAAACACAAGTGAGCCCATCAAATGACTGAGAAAGAGTGGTCAAGGAAGCAAGGACATGAGAGGAGGAGATCATACAACCAGAGTTTCCAAATCAATACTAAATAAATCTTAAGTTTAAATATGCACTGTGGATTTTTGAAGGAAACAATAGAATCCTGTTTTTCAGTTTACCAATAACCCACAACTGTTGCACCAACTAAGACTGGGACCAACTAAGACAGGGCGTGGTGGTGCACACCTGTAATCCCAGGTCTTGGGAGGCTATAAACAGGCTGATCACTATAAGTCTGATCTAGTAGTGAGACCCTGAACACCCTGTAGACACCTCCTTAAAAAAAAAAAAGTAAATAAAGAAATAAAGAATCTTGTCTTGAGTAGCAGTATGGGAGAAGACCTTGGGTATGACATTGTACATTCTCAAAATAAAAGAATGACCATAAAGATCCCAGTTTCCCCCAGCCTGTTCCATGCTCTGGTTAAGTACAGGCATGGAAGGTAAAAAATTAGTTAAAATATATGCTAACTCTTTCAAGTAAAAGTTCAAATACATTTACTTCCATTATTAATATATGCTTCAATTGTGAAACCAATGTAGCTATACTTCATAAAAGAGACAAAAACATAGAGAGGGACAGAGACAGAGACTCCCATTTTACTTTTCTCAGCTACTCCTAATAATTCTAGAACAATCAATAACACTTTTTTCTAACTCATATTTTACATAATTGCAGGCATGATACAGCTACATTTTTCACTTGCCATCATGTGGCCAGGTTAGTAAGTTCTGTCAAATAAGACATCTAGATAAATCATTGTGAAGGTATCTAGTAAGATATCTTAATTCCTATGAAAAGAGAGGTATGAGAAGAGATGAATGTTCCAGCTTGTGTTCTTGGGGTTATGCCTGGATTTGGCAGGACTAAAGGACAGAAAGAAATGTAGATTTTTAATGACATTCTTAAATAGCAAAACTAAAGCTGAAAAAAGTTTACAGCCAAATTACCTTATAAGGTAAGAAAAATAAAGTCCTGTTCTCTAAGCCACTGGTATTTGGGAGTTTTAGAGAAACTATGAAAGCATTCCCATATGAAATGTACAACTCAACAAAAATTCCATTTCTGTCTTTAACAGCCACAATTTAAATGGTGATATGATAATATGTTAAGAGTTACTAGCTAGTCATCTGTTCTGGGAATTAAATATTTTCTGGAAAATATTTAGGTTTGCTCCTTAAAAAAACAGTGTTGGTAGAAAATATTAAACTTAGCATTTTTAAAGCTAGTATTTTGAATCATCGTTAAGAATTAAAAAAAAATACTGTACAATACCCTGTCCACTAGTAGACAGTTATTGATACTGAATACCTTGACAGCTTGTAACAAATTCTATAATGTTCAAGTAAAGTCCATAGAGAGAAAATCTCGATATATATTTCATGATATAAACATATGATAAGTAGCATCGACCCACACTATATTTTTCTTTCTAGCTGACATTATTCTCCAGGAAGAGACAGGAAGGTTAGGTAATTGGCTTCCCTTCCCCTGTAAAACCTTTCCTGGCATTATTATTTATCTACAAATGGAAAGCAAGATATATTGCTCAGCATGTGGTTATTAAACCACAAAAAGAGAGTTATTATTCTATACAAATAAATGCTCAGGAGCACACACGTCTGCAAAAACAAACACGTGGAATAATCTCTCTACTCCATATTTTTTTCCTTCTCCTTTCAGTTGGTTTTGTCACTGTCTAGTCTGTTATTTCCTCACTCTACTGACAGGGCAAATTACAACATTTCATACATTGCTGTATTGTCACAAAGGAGAGCAGTCTTGTCCAGATTTGTTCAAGCAGAAGCAGGGCCCAGAGTTGGAGGTGATGATGAAAAATCTTTAATATGCAGCATGAATGTCATTCTTCTCTCCTGGCTGAGGCTGCTCAGAAGGTCAAAGCCAAGCCAAACCTACACAGACTACTAGAAGATGTTCTAGAGGGGGAGCAAAATGACCACAACTCCATGAATGAGTGTGGAAAGAAAATAGGGCAAACAGTTAAACACAGGAGAATAGGACATATACAAAAGCAATCTTTCAGTTATTCATTTATATACAGCAGCAAAATATTTCCATCAGCATGCTCTACAAATGGACTTCTCCTGCACCCTGTCAACCATGATTCTGTCTGGGTCTACAGGGTGGATATTAAGAAAATAGCAGTAGTTCAGTCCCATAAGTGACACCTGGTCACGAGTAAATGTTATGGACATTATCCATGTCCATGACACATTAGAACTTTGTGTGGCATCCTATCGCCAAACTGTCAGAAGTGATGGTCATTTATTTGTCAATCCAGCATTTATCTTATGTTTTATTCTTAGTAATTCTTTACTATCTGACAACTTTTTCTTAGTTCAATAGTTTTGAAACATTTAATTTTTAATTAATTAGTATTTTTCTTTTTTATTGTTTTTATTAAAGACCAAATAGCAGTGAGACAGTCTGAAGACAAATTAACAGGACAGATTCGATAAATTAATACATTGAAAATTGTTTTCATAATTGTTTGGTTTTGTACAAGGTGGATACATGATATTATATTTACAGACATTATTATAGCAGATGTCTCTAATTAGTGAATGAGTGTAGCTATATAGTTATCTTATTTTTTATAGCTGAATTATACCACAGATTCAATAATTAATACTTTCTACCTTCTTATCTCCCTAGTGATTCTCCATAGTACTACAAAGGAACATAATATCTTGTCCAACTACTATTAGTGCAAATCTTGTTTCTCATAGAATTATGCAGAAGCATGGCATATTTACCCTAACTGTACTGTTTATACACACACATCATGATTCTTCCTTTATATACCCCTTTTAGTCTAGATCTGTCAAAGATGGGCAGTCCATTGCCATTAAACCAATTTAGGTGCCTGAGTTCGGCGACACAATCCAACACAGTCCAGGATTCCACAATAATACTGAGTTATCTGAAGTTTTCGATAATGGCCATTTACAGCTCAACTTATTATTATGGCCCATGTTATATTCCTCATTTTTATACTTTTCTAGTGGATGATTAAGACCGAGATAGAGCAAGACCTATATACCAAAAGATGTAGCTTTTGTTTCTGATGAGATCAGTGAAGTCCCCTCAGGGTTTATCTTGTAATCCTGTACCTTCCTCTGTAGATCTTTTGTCTATGTCATCCATGCAGATGAGTCACTGCCAATACTTGACCAGTTTGCTCTCTATGAGAGCTTGAGAGAAAGTTTTCTCTCTATGTGACTCTCCCCAGGCACACTAGACAACATCAATCTCTTTCCTCTGTGGCTCCATAATCTTAATCTGAAAATCTGGGGCACAACTGAGTTTCATGATGTTGCAGTACAGGTTCTCCTATGTATTGAGTCTTTGCTGACCTTCAAAGGCTAGGGCCATAATGTTGGCTGACGTTCCGGCTCTTCCATTTCTTGAATTTTGATCTATGAAGTTAGTTTGTTAACCATCCAGAAAAGAAGTTGATTGGTACCTTGCAACATTTGCCATTCAGTTTACCCTAACTACCTGACTCAATTGGCTCTAGTTGTTGTTGTACATTTCTATTTGTATTTCCTCTTTTGATCTCTTATACTAGGGAGACTATACGATATCTGCACATGTGTGTCTGGTTTATTTCACTTACGAGTCTATGTTCAAGTGGCATCCACTTCAATATAAATGCTTCAAGTTTATCATTCTTTACAGCTCAGTAATACTTCATGATATAGCAATACCACATCTTTTTAACCATTCCTCATGTGAGGGGCATCTTGGTTGTTTCCAAGATTTTGATATCACAAATTTTGCTGCTATAAACACAGGTACACATATATCATTGTGATATGATGTTTTCAGTTCCTCTGGGGAAAGTCCCAGTAGAGGGATAGCCGGCTTGAATGGAATTTCCAGTCCTAGTTTTATGAGGAGTCTCCACACTTATCTCCACAATGGTTGTACCAGTCTACATTCCCAGCAGCAGTGGAGAAGTGCTCCCTTTTCCCCACATCCTCTCCAATGTATGTTGCTGGTTGATTTCCTTATGATAGGCATTCCCTCTGCAGTGAGATGGTATCTCAGTGTTGCTTTAATTTGCATTTCATGGATGGCTACCAATGTGAAGAATTTTTTTTCATATATTTATTTGCGTCTTTGATTTTGTCCTCTGAGAAGTGTGTATTCATCTCAGATGCCCATTTCTGAATTGGGTCTTTAAATTTAAGGGTCCTGTTATATCTTAGTTCTTTATATATTCTAGACAGCAGACCTTCATCTGATTGCTTATTAGTTAGGATTTTTTCAAAATTTGTGGGTTGTCTTTTCACTTTGTTGATGATTAACTTGGACGTGCAGAAACTCCTCAAGAAGAGTTTATCCCAGTTGTTGATTGTTTCAAGTGTTTCCCATGCAAATGTATGTTTGCTGATGAACACTTTACCTATCCCTCTGTCTTCAAGAGTTCCTCCTACTTTCTCTTCCAGGAGATAGACTGTTTCTCTTTTAATGTTTAGATCTTTAATCCATTTTGACTTTAGCTTAGTGCATAATGATAAAGCTGGGTCAAGTTTTAGTTTTCGGCATGTAGAAAGCCAACAACAATATTTGTTGGAAAGGCTATCTTTCTTCCAGTAAGCTTGTTCGGCCCCTTTGTTGAAGATCAGATGGTTGAGTGTGATCGTAGATGCCTCTGCATCTTCTAATGTACTCCATTGATCCTCAGGTCTATTTTGTTGCCAATGCCATGTTGATTTTATCACAGTGGCTTTGTAGTATAATTTCAAGTCAGGAATTGTGATGCCTTCTGCTGTCTCTTTATTGGCCGAGATTGCTTTGCTATTCTAGGTCATTTGTGCTTCCAAATAAATTTGGGAACGATTTCTCTAGG
>PVKA01000380.1:76686-210698 GCA_004027165.1 Ctenomys sociabilis
TTGGGAGTATGGCCATCTTCACAATGTTGGATCTTCCTATCCAGGAGCATGGAATATCTTTCCATTTTCTGAAATCCTCCATAATCTCTTTTCTTAGGGTGTTGTAATTTTCCGTGAAAAGATCTTTGACTTCCTTGGTTAAGTGAATCCCAAGGTATTTCATTTTCCACGGTGCTATTGTGAAAGGTATTGTTTCTATTGTTTCTCTTTCAGTGTGCTTGTTATCTGTGTAGAGGAATGCTATTGACTTTTGAGTATTGATTTTGTATCCTGCTATGCTACTGAATTTCTGTATCAGTTCTAGTAGTTTCTTGGTGGCATTTTTGGGGTCTTCCAAGTAAAGTATCATATCATCTGCAAATAGTGATAATTTAACTTCTTCTTTACCTATTCTCATTCCTTTTATTTTTCCCTCTTTTCTAATGGCTGTTGCTAATGATTCCAAAAGTATACTGAATAGGAGGGGTGATAGAGGACACCCTTGTCTTGTACCTGATTTAAGAGTAAAAGATTTCATTTTTTCCCCAATTAGGATTATATTAGCTTTTGGGTTGTCATAGATTGCGTTTAACAAGTTAAGGTAAAGTCCATCTATTCCAATTTTCTGTAGGGTTTTGAACATGAATGAGTGTTGGACTTTGTCAAAAGCTTTCTCTACATCAATTGAGATGATCATTTGGTTTTTAGATTTCAGTTATTAATATAGTGTATTACATTTATAGATTTTCAAATATTGAATCATCCTTGCATCCCTAGGATGAATCCTACTTGGTCATGGTGTATGATCTTCTTGATGATTTGGTGTATTCTATTTGCTAGGATCTAATTGAGTATTTTTGCATCTATGTTCATGAGGGAGATTGGCCTGTACTTCTCCTTTTTGGTTGTGTCTTTCCCTGGTTTTCAAATCAGTATAATACTTGCTTCCAGAAAAGATTTTGGGAGGACTGTCTCCTTTTCAATTTCATTGAAGAGTTTGAAGTTTGTAGGGATTCTATCTTCTATATATTTCTTGTAGAATTCAGCTGTGAATCCATCAGAATCTGGACTTTTCTTTGTTGGTAAGCTTTTTATTGTGTTTTGTATTTTGTTGGCTGTTATTGGCTTATTGAGAGTTGTTATATCTTCTTGGTTCAGTTTTGGTAATTTGTACCTTTTGAGGAATCTGTCCATGTCTTCTGTGTCTTCTATTCTGTGAGCGTAAAGATTCTTGAAGTAACTATTGATAATCTCCTGAATTTCCACTGGGTCTATGGTGATCTCACCCTTTTCATTCTTTATTTCATGTACTTGAATTTTTTTCTTTCCTCTTTTACATGAGGTTGGCTAGAGGCTTATCACCTCTACTTAGTCGTTCAAAGAACTAACTTTTTGATTTGTGGATTCTTTGAACTGTTTTCTTCATCTCAATTGAATTAATTTCTGCTCTAATCTTTATGATTTCTTCCCGTCTTTGCGCTCTGGGTTTCATTTGCTCTTCTCTTTCTAGATGTCAGAGGTGCAACATTAGGGTATTTATTTGTTCACATTGTTTTCCTAATGTGTGAGTTCATTGCTATGATTTTCCCTCTATGAACTACTTTCATCACATCCCATAATTGCTGGTAAGTTGTGATTGAATTTTCATTGAATTGTAGATATTGTTGAATTTCTTGTTTAATTTCTTCTATGAGCCATTGATTGCTGAGTAAGGTGTTTAATTTCCATGAATTTAGCGGGTTTTTATGGTTTTCTTTGTCATTTAGTTCCAGTTTCATTGCACTATGGCCAGATAATATACATGGGATAATTTCTGTTTTCTTGCATATGCTTACGTATGACCTCTGGTCTAGTATGTGGTCTATGTTGGAAAATGACTCGTGTAAAGCTGAAAAGAAACGTGTATTTAGCGGTGGTTGGGTGTAGCACTCTATATATGTCCACCAGGTCCATTTGTTCCAAGTCCATTTGTTCCAAGCTCTGGTTCAGTTCTGCTAATTCCTTGATCTACCTTTTTGAGATAAGGGGGTGTTAAGGTCTCCTGTTAAGATTGTGTTCTTAGATATTAGGTTTTTCATGTCCATTAAGATTTGTCTTACATAGTTGGGTGCTCCTGTGTTTGGTGCACAGATATTTATGAGTGTTACCTCTTCCTCTTGAATTTTTCCCCTAACCATAATATAGTGGCCTTCTTTGTGTCATTTGATCCTTCTTGGTTTGAACTTGAGACTCTCTGAGAACAGAATTGCTACTCCTGCTCTTCTCTGAGGCGCTGGGGCATACAGTATTATTTTCCATCCTTTGACTTTGAGCCTTTGAATGTCGTCTTCAGTTAAGTGTGTTTCTTGCATACAGCATATTGCTGCATTTTTTTCCTAATCCACTGTGCCAGTCTATTTCTCTTAATTGGTGAATTGAGTCCATTTACATTGATGGTTATAATTGAAATGTATTGACTTATGTTTGTCATGATATTTACCTGCTGCTGTTTACTGTTTTTTATCCTATGTTTAATTGTCTGTCCTGTTTAGTGGGTTCCTTCTGTTCTCATTAATGGATTTCTGGTCATTGCCGTCTCTCTCTAGAACATCTTTCAGTAGTCTGTGTAGGGATGCCTTTGTCTTCATCAAGTTCTTTAGTTGTTCTTTGTCGTGGAAGTATTTCACTTCTCCATCAAACTTGAGAGAGAGTTTTGCAGGGCGTAATAGTCTCGGCTGGAATTTGTTTTTCCACAGGAGTAGAAGAACTCTGCTCCATGCTCTCCTTGTCTTCATAGTTTGTTTAGAGAAGTTGCCTGTAATTCTCTTGGGTTTTCCTTTGAATGTGATCTGCTTCTCCTCTCTAGCAGCTTTCAGTATATTATTTTTGTGTTGAATTTCTGGGATTTCCACTATTGTGTGTCTCATTGTGTTTTTACTTGGGTTGAAGTTATTTGGCATTCTGTATGCTTCAGTTATCTGAATGTTAGATTGCTTCCTCATATTTGGGAAGTTTTCTGTGATTACTTCTGCCCATGTTCTTTTTACATCATCTGTGTTGACTCCTTCTGTCTCATCGATACCAATTAATCTCACATTGTTCACCCTGGCATCATCTTGCAGGTGATGGATTATTTTTTGCTGCATTCTCCTTGTTTTTAAGGGATCCTTTCTCACCTTTTCACTAGCTGCACCAGCGTCTTCCAACATCTGTAACTCTGTCTTCATTTTCACTCAAACGGTTTTATAGACTCATGATTGATATTTTGAGTTCTTCTATATCTCTTTGACTCTGTTTCATGCATTCTATTTCTTTTCTGTATTGCTCATTTAAGGAATCCACCATATTTCTGATCTCCTCAATTTTTTAATCCATGTCTTCTTTAGAGGTTGTTATTAATTACTTTTGTGCAGAGTTTCTTCCAAGTTGAGTTTCCTCCATATATTTCCAGACTTGTTTCTGTATTTTGGATGCTACGATTTCAAAGAATTCTTTTTTTTTTTTTTTCAAAGAATTCTTTTTTGATTTCAGAAATTATTCCTGCTTTGAGTTCCTCATGACCTTTCTGCTATTTCTTTGCTTCAGATGTTGTTAATTCATATGTTTCAGCTGGAATAGTGCTCTCTGCACTTGTTCTGGGTAAGCATTGGTTTTCCCCCTGATGTTTCTGCATTTGATTCTTTACTTCAGATGCTATATATTTGAATTTGTTTTTTTATTTCAGGAATTAATTCTCATCTGAGTTCCTCTATACCTTTCTGGTCTTGTTGCTTTGCTTCTGTATCTGTTACTTCATTCATTTTATCTAAGCTAGTGTCTCAGCACTTACTGGTGGACTCGAAACCTGAGATTGCATTTTTCTCCTTGTCTTTGTCATTTTGTATAGCACTGACCTCTGACCTTTGGTGTAGAGCTTTGGTGCAGCTATAACCTTAGCGTGTAATGACATTCAGGTGCCAGTCTATTAAGTTTGAGATTATCCAGTTATGCCTGGCCTGGATCTAGTTGTTGTGTTCAGTTCCTTTTTGCTGCAGCTCTTGTGGTTCTCCTTTGTTGGTTCCCTGGTCAGGTGAGCAGATACCAAACGGGGATGCAGAGTAAGTAGTGAAAATTCTCACTATTTTGGCTGGCTTTGGGGCAAGGATCCGGAAAGTTGCAGGAGTCAGCCCTAGTGTCTCAGGCAGGTCACTCTCTAGATGGGCGGGCCGTGGTTTTGGTGGGTCTGCTGGGCTCCCAAAAGGATAGTGGATGTTCTTATTCACCGGGTAGGTTGTGCTGAGTGAGCCAAGCTGTGCTGAGTCTGGGGCCGCAGGGTGGAACCTGGGACCGCTGGGAACTGTTTCTCCAGCGTGGCAGACATGGAGCTCTCAATCACTGGCCGAACTGCGCTGGGTCTGGGATCGCAAGGTGGGACCTAGTATTTAATTTTCTGAATATTGCTTAGTCTTAATTTTTATTTTAAGATTTATACTGTATATTTAACTTACAATCTATTTAAAAGACATGATAGGATATTTTCTCTTAGTATTAGAAACTTTAAAGAGTATATTTCCATTTTCTGTTGACTTTATATTACTTCTCTTTTACACATATACACACACACACACGCATATATGAAAAAGATATGTGTATAACTTGACATAAGATTGATACTGTTTTGTAGAAATCTTCAATGAACTTTTAAATGGGTTCATCTAATGTATTCTACATAGGCCTCCATAACTATCACTTTGAGAGCTCTTTTTTCTTCATCCAGGAGCATACAGCAACTTCTCTTGTCTTCTGAAATATGTTCCTTTTTATTTCCTAAATGGTATATCTGAAGGTATTAGAATAGTTCGATTTTGTATAACTGGAAAATATTTTACTTTCAGTTTTCAAAAGTATGTTTGCTAAGTACAAAATCCAAAGAAAACAGATCTGTTTTTTTCCTTTCTTTCAGCCCTTTAATTAGGCTAGTTTCTTACACATTTTTTTTTTCTTTCTAATGCGGAATAAGATGCTATTTAATTTTGTTCTTCCATAGCTAATCTTTTATGTATATGTTTTACTGTTTTTTTCTTTATAAGTTTTGGGCAATCTTATTTTTTGTGTATCTGGGTATGATTTTATTCAAATTTCTTATGTAAAAGGTTCATTTTTCTTGGAAATGTGGTATTATAAGTTCACTTAAATTCAAAAATTTTAATCTTTACATATTTATTGCCTACACTTTCTAGTTTGAGAATACTAATTATACAAACATAAGTTTCTTGATTTTTGACACAGAGTGAACTGTTATATGACTGATCTGTAAATTTTTCACTTTTATTGTTATATTCATTTAAGTTTACAAATAATTTATTTACAATGTACAATCTAATCTCATGCAATATATTTATTTCAGAAATATTTCTCTGAAAATCACTGTCTATATCTTATATCTTTCACATTTCATTATTTGTCTATAATTTTTAATATGATACGTAATTATTGATTTTCAATAAACTTAATAAAAATTGAAATAAAAAAGTTCAAAGCTAAATTCTAAGGTAACTCTTGTTTAGATGGCTGACCAGCATGTATGCACCAGAAAGGGGATCAAGTACAGTGGTTGTACTTAGGTTAGATGACTTCCAAGGCCATTTGAAAAATTTAAGAACAATATTGTCATGTTTTTTTGAGTTGCTTCCTCCAACAAAGCTACAATTTTGAGATATTTATTTTTAAAAATACACCAATCCTAACAGCTAAATTTTGCATCACAAAACTTATAGGATATATATGTACATATGTATATATACACTCAAAAATATATATCCTATAAATTTTGTGTTATAATATGTATACACATAATATATGAAGATATAGAAATAGATATAGATATATTCTCTAATACGTGGCATTTGCACATTAGACAAATAGACATTTTCATCACATTTCTTCTAAGCCAAAAGAGACATAATTTAGATATAAGTTCCTCTGCGATAATAGTTACACACACATACACTCCGAATCAACAATATCTATTGATTCTACTCTTGGTCTCATACTGATAAATATACTTTAATGTATCAGAGATGATATATACTCTGTACAGGTCCTGACTCTCGGCGTCCCGGTTTGGTAAGTGTGTGACGACTCTGTGGGAGAGCCTTTGGCTTCTTACCCTGCGCACCATGCCATACAGAGCCCCCCCCCCAGCCCACTGAGCAAGCGACCAGCATGAGACCTCAGAACTGACTCGCCAGCAACTTCCCCAAGCCCCTGGCCCCAAGCCTGCCAAACAAATGGGAATTTAACCAACTCCCTCAGCATCCAAGTTCGGTGAGTGTGTGGTGAGTCTGAGTGACAGCCCTTGGCATCTCCCTGTATGCTCTGTGCCATCCAGAACCTCAGGACCCAAGACATTCTAGCCAGACACCTGGCTGAGACAACCCACACAGGCCTGCCTGGAAAGTCCCCACATCCCTTGCCCCCCAAGCCGGGCAAAGGAGCGAGAGCTTTTGTGACTCTCCCGGCACTCGATCCATCCCCGCCTGACTTGATGAATGAGAGGAAGAGCTTCTGTGCTCCGCAGTATTCCCCAGACCAGGGACCGAACAGAGAGGAACCACAGGCTCACAGTTGTACCAGAAGAGCTGCAGCAAAAAGGAACTGAAAACAACAGCTAGATCCAGGCCAGGCATAACTGGATAATCTCAAACTTAATAGACTGACACTCAAATCTCACTATGTGCTAAGGTTGTAACTGCACTAAAGCTCTACGCCAAAGGTCAGAGATCAGTGCTATACAAAATGACAAAGACAAGGAGAAAATTGCAATCTCAGGCCTCGAGTCCACCAATAAATGGAGAGGACACTAGCTCAGCTGAAATGAATGAATTAACAAAGACAGAAGCAAAAAGAGAATTCAGAAAGAGGAATTCAGATCAGAATTAATGCCTGAAATAAATATAAGAAATATTTGAATACATAGCATCTGAAGTAACAAATTAAATCCAGAAACATCAGGGGGAAACCCAATGCCCAACAAGAACAAGTGCAGAGAAGACTATGTCAGCTCAAACAGATGAAGTAACAACATTGGAAGTAAAGAAATAAGAGCAGAAAGGAAAAGAGGAACTCAAAGCAGAAATAATTTCTGGAATAAAAAAAAAGTTCTTTGAAATCATAGCATATGAAGTAGTGAATCAATCCCAGAAATTTGTAGAGGAAACTCAATTTGGAAGAAACTCTGCAGAAAAAGAACAATAGCTACCTCTAAAGAAGACATTGATTAAAAAAAAAAAATAGAGGAAATCAGAAATATGACAGATTCCTCGAATGAGCAATACAGAAAGGAAATAGAATGCATGAAGCAGAGTCAAAAAGATATAAAAGAACTCAAAATATCAATCACAAGTCTATAAAACCATTTGAGTGAAAGCAAAGACAGAGTTTCAGATCTTGAAGACGCTGGTGTAGCTAGTGAAAAGGTGAGAAAGGATCTCTTAAAAACAAGGAGAATGCAGGAAAAAAATAATCCATCACCTGCAAGATGATGACAAGATGAACAATATGAGAATAACAGGCATCAATGAGACAGAAGGAGTCAACACAAATAATGTAAAAAGAACATGGGCAGAAGTAATCACAGAAAACTTCCCAAATATGAGGAAGCAATCTAACATTCAGATAACTGAAGCATACAGAATGCCAAATAACTTCAACCCAAGTAAAAACACACCGAAACACACAATAGTGGAGATCCCAGAAATTCAACACAAAAATAATATACTGAAAGCTGCTAGAGAGGAGAAGCAGATCACATTCAAAGGAAAACCCAAGAGAATTACAGGCAACTTCTCTAAACAAACTATGAAGGCAAGGAAAGCATGGAGCAGAGTTCTTCAACTCCTGTATGAAAACAAATTCCAGCCGAGATTATTACACCCTGAAAAACTCTCTTTCAAGTTTGATGGAGAAGTGAAATACTTCCACAACAAAGAACAACTAATGAATTTCCTGATGACGAAGCCATCCCTACACAGGCTGCTGAAAGATATTCCAGAGAGAGACCACAATGACCAGAACTCCATGAATTAGAATGGAAGAATCCACTAAACAGGACAGACAATTAAACATAGGATAAAAAACAGTAAATAGCAGCAGATCAATATCATGACAAACATAAGTCAATACATTTCAATTATAACCATCAATGTAAATGGACTCAATTCACCAATTAAGAGAAATAGACTGGCACAGTGGATTAGAAAAAAATGCAACAATATGCTGTATACAAGAAACACACTTAACTGAAAAGGACATTCACAGGCTCAAAGTCAAAGGATGGAAAACAATACTACATGCTCCAGCACCTCAGAAAAAAAGCAGGAGTAGCAATTCTTTCTTTTTTTCTATTAATTTATTTTTTATTTTATTGAAGTACAAATATCAATCAGACAGTTTTAAGACACCTGAACAAGACAGATTCGATAAATTGATACATTGCAAACTGTTTTCATAATGTTTTGGTATCGTACAAGGTGCATACATAATATTATACTTACAGACATTATTATGACAGATGTCTCTTATCAGTAAATTAAGAGTGTAGCTGTTTACTTATCTTATTTTTTATAACTGAATTATATCAAAAATTCAATAATTATTTTCCTAGTGGATGACCATAGTACTAGAAGCCGACATAATATCCTGTCCAATCACCATTAGTGCAAATCTTGACTCTCATAGGATTACGTAGAAGCACAGCGTTATCTATGCCAACTGTACTGTCTATACACACACATCATGATTTTTTCTTTCTATACCCCTTCCTTTGTCTACACCTGTCAGAGGTGAGCACTCCATTGTCATTCAACTAACTTAGG
Organism: Ctenomys sociabilis; assembly: GCA_004027165.1. Taxonomy (NCBI): domain Eukaryota; kingdom Metazoa; phylum Chordata; class Mammalia; order Rodentia; family Ctenomyidae; genus Ctenomys; species Ctenomys sociabilis. Next base: position 85,500 of record PVKA01000380.1, read on the forward strand.
TGATTGAACTCGACACCACAATCCAACACAGTCCAGCATTCCACAACAATAGTGAGTTATCTGAAGAAGTTGTTGACCATAGCCATTTACAGCTAGCTTAATATTATGGCCCCATGATATATATTTCATTTTTATACTTTTCTGCTGGATGGTTAAGACCTGGATAGAGTAAGACTTATATTCCAACACATGTACTTTATGTTTCTTATGAGGTCAGTGAAGTCCCCTCAGGGTTTATCTTATAGTCCTGTACATTATTCTGTAGATCCTTTGTCTGTGTCATCCATGTGGATGAGTCACGGCCAATGCTGGACCAGTTTGATCTCTCTGAGAGCCTGAGAGAAAGTTTTCTCTCCATGTGACTCTCTCCAGGCACACTATAGAATCAATCTTTTTCCTCTGTGGCTCCATAATCTCCTTGTTCAGAAAATGTGGAGCTCAACTGAGTTTCATGATGTTGCAGTACAGGTTCTCCTATGTCCTAAGTCTCTTCTGACCTTGAAAGGCTAGAGCCAACATGTTGGCTGCCCTTGTGGCTCTTCTATTTCTCCAATTTTGACCTGTGAACTTAGGTTGTTAACCATCCAGAAGAAAAGCTGATTAGTATCCTGCAGCATATGCCATTCACTTTGCTTATCTGACTCAATTGATTTTAGTTGTTGTACGTTTCCTTTTGTATTTCTGCTTTTCGCTTGTTATACTATGGAGACTATACAATATTTACACATGTGTGTCTGGTTTATTTTACTTATGAGTATATGTTCAGTACCTATGTTTATAGCAGCGCAATGTCTGATAGCAAAACCTTGGAAACAACCAAGATGTCCATCACATGAGGAATGGTTGAAAAAGATGTGGTATTTCTATATAATGGAATATTACTCAGCTATTAAGAATGATAAGTTTGAAGCATTTATATAGGAGTAGCAATTCTGTTCTCAGACAGTCTCAACTTCAAACAAGAATGATGAAATGACACAAAGAAGGCCACTATATATTGGTTAGGGGAAAAGTTGAAGAGAAAGAGGTAATACTCATAAATATCTGTGCACAAACACAGGAGCACCCACCTATGTAAGACAAACCTTAATGGGCTGGAAAGATCTAATCTCCAAGGCCATAATCTTAACAGGAGACCTTAACAGCCCCTTATCTCAAAAACATAGATCAACCAGACAAAAAATTAATAAGGAAGTAGCAGAATTGAACCAGAGCTTGGAAGAAATGGACCTGATGGACATATATAGAATGCTCCACCCAACTACAGATAAATATATATATATTTTCAGCTGCACACGGGTCACTTTCCAAAACAGACCACATACTAGAGGTCATTCTGAAGTATCGCCCCTCCTATTCAGTATAGTTTTGGAATCATTAGGAACAGCCATTAGAAACGAAGGAGAAATAAACGGAATAAGAATAGATAAAGAAGAAGTTAAATTATCACTATTTGCAGATGACATGATACTTTAAGTGGAAGACCCAAAAAATTCCACAGCGAAGCTACTAGAATTGATACAGAAATTCAGTAGCAGCAGGATACAGTCAGTACTCAAAAGTCAATAGCATTCCTCTACACAGATAAAAAAAAAAACACACTGAGAGGGAAACTATGGAAACAATACCTTTCACAATGAAAAACCTTGGAATTCACTTAACCAAGGAAGTCAAAGATCTTTTCACAGAAAATTACAACACCTTAAGAAAAGAGGGATTTCAGAAAATGGAAAGATATTCCATGCTCCTGGATAGGAAGAACCAACATCATGAAGATGGCCACACTCCCAAAAATGTTGTACAGATTTAATGGAATCCCTATAAAACTGCCACCACCATATCTCCCAGACCTAGAGAAATCATTCCTAAAATTTATTTGGAACCAGAAAATATCTAAAATAGATTAGGCAATCCTGGCCAACAAAGACAAGGCGGAAGGCATCACAATTCCTGACTTGAAATTATACTAAAAGCCACTGTGATAAAATCAACATGGTATTGGCAAAGAAATAGACCTGAGGATCAATGGAATAGATTAGAAATGCAGAGGCCTCTGCAAACACACTCAGCCACCTGATCTTCGACAAAGGTTTTAAACAAGCTTAGTGGAAGAAAGATAGCCTCTTTGACAAGTGGTACTGGAAAAACTGGCTTTCTACATGCCAAAAACTAAAACTTGTCCCAGCTCTGTCACCATGCACTAGAGCTAAAGTAAAAATGGATTAAAGATCTAAACATTAAAAGAGAAACACTCAATCTCCTGGAAGACAAAGTAGGAGGAACTCTTGAAGACATAGGGGTAGGCAAAGAGTTCATCAACAAACTCCCATGTATTTGCATGGGAAACATTTGAAACAATCAACAACTGGGATAAACTCTTCTTGAGGAGTTTCTACACATCAAAAGAAACTATCAACAAAGTGAAAAGACAACCCACAAATTTTAAAAATATACCAGCTATTAGTTAGTATTAGCAATCAGATGAAGGTGTGCTGTCTGGAATATATAAAGAACTAAGATATAACAGGGCCCTCAAATTTAAAGACCCAATTCAGAAATGGGCATCTGAGATGAATACACACTTCTCAGAGGACAAAACTAAAGAAGCAAATAAATATATGAGAAAATGCTTCACATCGCTAGCCATCCATGAAATGAAAATTAAAGCAATACTGAGACACCATCTCATTGCAGAGAGAATGCCTATTATAAGGAAATCAACCAACAACAAATGTTGGAGAAGATGTGGGGAAAAGGGAACACTTCTCCACTGCTGGTGGGAATGTAGACTGGTACAACCATTGTGGAGATCAGTGTGGAGACACCTCATAAAACTAGGACTGGAAATCCCATTCAGGCCAGCTATCCGTCTACTGGGACTTTTCTCAGAGGAACTGAAAACATGATATCATAATGATATATGTATACCTATGTTTATAGCAGCACAATTTGTGATAGCAAAATCTTGAAAACAACCAAGATGCCCCTCACATGAGAAATGGTTGAAAAAGATGTGGTACTGCTATATAATGGAGTGTTACTGAGCTATAAAGAATGATAAACTTGAAGCATTTATATTGAAGTGGATGCCACTTGATCATAGACTCATAAGTGAAACAAGCCAGACACACATGTGAAAATATCATATAATCTCCCTAGTATAAGAAGATAACAGAAGAAATACAAATAGAAATGTACAACAACAACTAGAGACAATTGAGACAGATAGTTAGGGTAAACTGAATGGCATATGCTGAAGGGTACTAATCAGCTTTTCTTCTGGATGGTTAACAACCTATGTTCACAGATCAAAAATTGGAGAGATGGAAGGGCTACATGACAGCCAACATTATGGCCCTAGCCTTTCAAGGTCAGCGAAGACTCAGGACATAGGAGAACCTGTACTGTAACATCATGAAACTCAGTTGTGCCCCAAATTTTCTGACCAAGGAGAGTATAGAGCCACAGATGAAGGTGAAGATGATGTATAGTGTGCCTGGGGAGAGTCACATAGAGAGAGAACTTTCTCTCAGGCTTTCATAGACAGGAAATTGGTTAAGCAATACCCGACTCCTCCACATGGATGACACAGACCAAGTATCTACAGAGTGAGGTACGGGATTACTGGATAAACCCTGAGGGGCATTGATTGTCCTCATCATATACAAAAGCTACATTTTTTGTTATATAGGTGTTGCTTTATCTCGGTCTTAACCATCCAGCAGAAAAGTATAAAAATGAGGTATATAATGTTGGGCCCTAATAATAAGTTGAGCTGTAAATGGCTATAGTTAACCACTTATTCAGATAACTCACTATTATTGAGGACTGCTGGACTGTGTTTGCTTGTGTCGCTGAGTTTAGGCACCTGTAATGGTTTGATGACAATACAGTGTCCATCTTTGACAGGTCTAGAGAAAAAAAGGGGGATACGGAGGAAGAATCATGATGTGTTTGTATAAACAGTACAGTTAGGATAAATATGCCGTTCTTCTGCATAATTTTATGAGAAGCAAAATTTGCACTAATAGTCGTTGGAGAAGATATTATGATGGCTTGTAGTACTATGAAGAATCACCAGGAAAATAACAAGGTAGAAAGTATTAATTATTGAAACTGTACTAAACTTGAGCTTTAAAAAAATAAGTATATAGCTACATTCTCTTGATTGGTTGATTAGAGACATCTGCTCTAATGGTGTTTGTAAGTACAGTATCATGTATGCACCTTGTACAAACAAAAAACCGCAACGAAAACAATTTGCAATGTATTAATTATTGAATCTGTCCTGCTGGCTTGATGTGAAACTGTCTCATTGCTACTTGTTCTTCAATAAAATAAAATTAAATAAAAAAAATTAAATAAGAATAAATTCCAAAAAAATTAGTTAGTGAAAGAGGAATAAAACCAAGATCAATCTTGTTTTAAAATCAATTGATGGGGCCAGCCAGACAGCCTGGAAGATTGAAGCAACTACGTCGGCAGACACACAGGTACAAGCGTTCAATTCCTGGCTTGCTGTACCAATCCCACTCCTGGGGCATGCGGATAGGTGATTGAAACTGAGCATCGTGGTGCACACTTGTAATCCCAGAACTTGGGAGGCTGAAAACAGGAGGATCACTGCACATCTGATCTATGTAGTGAGAACCTACTAAATGCATTGAAAAAATCAATTGATATTTTTTACAACTTCATTAAAATATTTTAGCATAATATAGGTATCATAAGGATACTAAAGCTTATCGTAAGTATTAATTTCTATAGTTATTCCTTTTTTCATAATGTGAGATATCTTTACTTCGGTGTGTTCTTAGACTTTGGAAGTTATGCCCTCTTAAGGCTGCTCTCCATGTGTGATGCATTGGTCACAGCAAACTCATAGCATGTTATTGTATTGCGAAATGCTGATGGTCCAAGATTCAAAGTGCTCAGAACTCTGACATTTCCTGAACACCAACATCACTGTCAAGCAACTGAGGATTCTGGATTTCAGGTTTAGAGTTTGGCGATATTGAAATGCTAAATATTCCAAAATTGGGAGAAAAGAACTAAAATGTGAAGCACTTTCATCTGAAGCCCCTCAGAGAAGGGCTCCTCAATTTATCAAATTGTTGGAAAAATCTTCTAAGAATCCTGAAATTGCTTGCTTTTCCCCAGTCTTTAGGGATTCTATGTGTTATTACATATCCAGGCCACATCTGGTGCCTTTTTCCCACCTTAAGTTCACAAAGCCATGGATCACACCAGGCCCATGTCAGTGTTCCCTATTCATTCCCTTCCTTTTAGAAAACCCTGGAATAGCTTGTGTTAAGTAAGTTAACAGCTTAGAGACGATGCAGAGCAAAAAGGGAGAAGGAAAGAGATGGTATACAGTTTACCAAGATATGACCATCCCAGAATTTTTGATTACAAAAATGTGTGCTCATATCCACCCCCAAAAAGAGGAAGACTCAAGTGAACATTTTCTGAATGGTTCAGAGACACCAGTGCTTCCTATAAAGTCCTTTTTTTCTTTGGTTACATACAGGTTATTAGTGCAGTGGGTGATGACAGGTAATTCCCCTTGGGAATCTGTGGCACCTCTTATGTACTCTTAAAAATATCTCCACAATACTCGGAGGTCTAGGTTTATGCTGCCAAGCTGCTTCCTGCCTTCCTCACTTCAGTTCCCCTCTGGCTACATAAAACTATCAGTGACTTTAACAAAAATCATCTTTAACTATGAAGTCCTGTTGAAATGTTTTATCAAATAAATGCGCAATATTGATTTTCCAAGTGAATATAATGAAGTCTATGGCAACAGGCAGTTCTCCTGGCTTCAATATCTACCATTTCCCTAAAAGTAAATGTTTAAAAACATTAACTCATTCCAACCAGCATAAGTTTTATTCAGAAAATTAAAGTAGCTTCCTAAATCCAAAGTATCTAAAGAAATCAGAGGTCATTAAAAAGACTAGCAACTTATACCTATATCTTAAGAAAAATCTAGGATTTGATGATATTTCTCTTTGCCAAGGAGAACAGACTCACCAGATGGTAAGTAACGTGTGTATTTTATTCTTAATTATTTATACATAAAAATTAAAGAAACTCATGTGGTTAACATCTAGATACCTACTGTTCTGAATTAGAAGTTACTGACATGTTTCCACATTCATTTCCAACTGGATGATGTTGCCAGTGCAGCTGGCATCCTTTCCTCAATACTTGCCTCCCAGCTTTTCCCAAAGATGAATAAGAACTCTCCAGAGACCCACATGACCCTGGAGTAGCAGGCATGCTGCTCACCTTTGTGGACATGTGTTTATCACATTTGTAGCCAGAGACATAGCTCAAAGGACTAAGCACCTGCTTAGGCAAGCTCAGGGACCAGGGTTTGACCCCAAGCACCACCTGCCGCACTAGCCTCACCCCTGGGCGTGCTGAGCCAGCCACCAAGATGAGCTGTAGTGGCATACGCCTGTAATCCCAGCACTGGGGAGGCTGAGACAGGAGGATCTATATGAATCTGAGCTGTATAGATGGACCCTGTACCAAAGACATAAATAAAAAAAATTTTAAAGAATATACAAGGATATTTTATATGCTTGTCAAATTTGCATAAATTGTACCATTCTTCACAGAATATTCTGAAGAAGTCTGCTCCCTTCTGCCAGTAAATTTTGTTTCTCATATCAATTCCCATTGATAACTACACATCCAATTGTTTAATTTTATATATTTAACTGTGGACATCTCTCCATTTTTCTAAAAGTGGATACTTCCCTTATTTTCTCTCTCTCTCTCTCTCTCTCTCTTTCTCTCTCTCTCTCTCTCTCTCTCCTTTCTTTTTTTCTTTTTTCCACCACTCCTTCCTTTTACTTATGTTAAATAAACAAAGCAACCAAGCAAAAAAAACTTGGGCAGGCTACAGACTCCGAGTGAAGGATCCAGTTAGGGAAAGAGCTTGAAGTTCTCTCTAAGCTTTATAACCTCCAAAAGTATAATGTGTATTTTGTGAAATATTTATTCAGTACTCAATCTAGTCATTTCAATTTTTTAGAAATATTTAACAAATGATGTGGTGTCTTCTCAGTGGACTAAAGATAGCTCAGTGGACTAAAGCACCTGCTTAGGCAAACTTAAGCAAGTGCAGGGACCACAGTTTGATTCCTGGCACCACATGTCACACCAGCCCTGCCCCCAGGGGGCTGAGCCAGCCAGAGCCCAGGCATAGTGGCACATGCCTGGAATCCCAGCACTGGGGAGGCTGAAAACAGGAGGGTCACCATGAGTCCGAGCTGTATAGTGAGATTCTGCAACAAGCAAATGCATTAATATCTATATACATATATCATATATATATGGTTTTTCCACAATATTAAGACTTAACAGTGGGAAACAGAGATGCAGCCACTTAGCTCTACTTACACAGGGGGACGGAAAACCAAATCACGAGGTATTAGAATAAGAAGACAAGCAGCATTTGTAATCATTACATCAGCCCACTGACTACTGACAAAAAACTATTTAGGTTAAACCTTAGTAAAGGTTTAATACTGCAGGTCAAATATTGGCAACAGAAATACCAAAACTGGAGACTCCTTATGCTTTCTGGATTTGGCATCAAGAAAATGGTTCTCTGCAATAATCAAGAAATATTTATGAGACCTGTAGCTACCAACACACATGTGAATCCAGCCATTTGAGATTTAGACATATTACTGATGGATGTTGAGGATATCCTTCACGCTGTATCTCTCAGACGCTTCATACATTTCTCACTCACTAACCACTCAACAATGGGCTGCCATTCAAGTTGTCATGTGTGCATTTAATCATCAAAGAGCCCAGCCAAAAGAGTGTCAAGGGTCTCAAAAGTGGCCTTGTGCTCCAGTGTCCACCCAAGGACTCTCTTCCTAGTGATCTGCTCAATGCTGTGCATTTTACTGTTTCAGAATAACACCTTCTGGGGCCAGAGCCAGAGAGGTAATGGCTCAGGGGAATAAACGTTTCTCTGGCAAGCGCAAAGGCCTGAGTTCAATTCCCGATTCTGCAAAAAAAAAAAAAAAAAAAAGAAAAAACCTTTTGATATTGCAAAAGGCTACCTTAGATATTTCAAAATTCTGTATGGACAATTGAAACACAAGATGAACTAGACAAAGACTTGAGCCTGGCCTTCATAACACATCCAGATGGATGCACACACTGTCTTGTCACAGCTGATCATATCTCTTTGATGAAGTCATTGAAATATTTTCAGCTACAGACTCTGAGTGAAGGATCCAGTTAGGGAAATAAAATTAGGAGTCAGATTATCTTCATGGCAACCAAACAGAGATGATGTTTTCAGGTTACATAAGGGCATTTGCAGTCTATTGATTGAAATATATAAACCTGTGAGGTGTGTTTTGTTTGCTGATTGGGCAGGTACCTTCTGTTTGATCCTGTTTTTATTTTTAAAAGAAAAACTCCTAAAGCACTAATAAATTATAGCGAAGATAGAGCAGCAAATTACTCAAATGCATAGTGCAAAGGTTTTTAAAGCAATTCGGTAAAGTCACCTCTGAGTAAAGTTAGGTGTTTTGTATTCTCTTTTGGTATCACCACTCAATTCATTGCAGTTAATTTGATGTATTGATTTAATATTGCAGGCAAAGATCTATTTACTTGATAGGGCAGGTGGGAGATGACTGTAGGTGGGAAAAATATCTGTCAATGATGAAAAGAAGACTGAGAGTGGGTAGGATTCACATTAGAATGCTCATATGTCAAGGTTCAGTGTTCAAATAAGTGCTAGACTGGCAAGCACAGGGTCTTGAGTTCAATTCCTGGTACAGCAAAAAAAAACAAAAAAAGTTTAATGTTCAAAAGTAGAGGTAACAGTGATTCAGTAATGCATTATTGTATATTTTAATTATGCAAAAGAACAACAAGGTAGAAAAGAAGCCAAATGTACTCACTGGCTCATGAATACAGGATTATATAAAGTCAGACAAATTACAAAGATTTTTTTTTTTCAACACGATAGAGTATATTGAAGCTACCCTAGCAGTTTTGGAGAAAAGCTCTGTCTCTCTTTCCTGTTGGATAAATTTACAACAAATTAAAAAAAAATGCATGTTCTCTTCAAACAAGTAATGAAGTACTAAAACAAAATGTAAACTGACCCCCAAAAATCAATCATAGTTCAAAACTTGAACAGGGTTATCATAAAGGTACACATGAATATTTTGTTTTACTTGATCTGATCAAATCTTTTAACAAATCACTAATTTTCAGTTTATGTAAATTTTTCCCACTATCAGAGATACCCATGTTTCATATCACATTACTAATTGCAAAATAATCCATACTTTGGATATAAGGTAGCTTGTAATAATTTTTAATGCCTCTTTTTCGAGGTTATTCAAAAATATTTCACTCTTACGCTTATCATAGTAGTAAACACCTTTTGTATTTGTCTTACATCAAATTCCTAGAAGTTAAAAGTTTTGATCAAGAGGGTAAGAATCTTTAAATTTCTTGCCTCATTACTGTAAAACTGCTTTCCTTAGTATAAGAGTGCTTCGCCAATCCACATGGCCACCAAGAGCTGAGTCCTTAACAGAGACATAAGTACATAAATAACTGTTTACACTACACTTGATTTATTTTCAATTTCCAAATTTTATTAAGTGTGAATAATCTCTTCTTCCTTGGGCAAAAATAAATATTGTTTACCTAACACATGCGTGATAGAACATGACTAGTATCCCAGTTACTTTGCAGACTGAGCCAAAAGGATCATAAACTCAAGATTATCCTTGACAATTTAGCAAGACTTTGTCTTAAAAGATAAATAAGTCGGAAAAAGTATCTTAAGGCCAGCAACCCGTGTCTCCGTCCCTAATAAATGAGCCAAAGATCAAACAGAAAAATAACCCTCAGCAATGATTATTAGATACATCTTAATGTAAAAGGCACGTATTTCAAAATTTTAAGCAAAAGAAGGCAAGACTTCTTACATTGGATACCATGTGACCAATGACATAACACACGTTTTCCCTGCAACTTTTTATCACAACTGTCTAAAACTATCCATTTCAGATAGGGTGGTGGCAGATCTCTTTTCTCTCAAGTCTATTTTTGTGCTGCCTTGTTCTGAATGACATTACATGATTCACTGCTCATTCAGACTGTTTCGAACATCCGTGTTCATCCTTTGCAACTATAACATTATGATGAATACCAAGAACCAATAAAAATTAGTGACACTCTTGGAAATCAAGAAAATCAAGTTTGTAACTTTTATAAAAGCTGAGCACAAAATTCATTGAATCTCTCAATTGCTTTGAGCATATTCTTTTTTATCAACATTTTCAACTATCTTTTGTAGTATATAAATCAGTGGGAATATTATTTACTGCTTCAGCTTCTTTCTTTTGAACTACTAATAAAGAGCGGACAAAATTCTGTTAGAAAAGAGAATCCATTGTCCAACTGGAGGAGTATTCTAGATTAGTTTAGGAACTACAATAATAAATGTTTTATAGTTTATTTCATAAAGAGATACACAGTGTACATTCAAATACCTGGTTTTACTTAGTTCCTTGGAAGCTACAAAATTTGGAATGGTCCTACTACCCCTAAACCTTAGTTGAGTAAAATTACTTAAAGAGCACAACACATAGTGATAATTTTAGTAGGATTATTTTCCAGATGTCAAGTTCTTTAGGCATCTCTTATTGGTATTCTTAATCAAACTATTAACAGCTATAGTCATAACTTTCCAGCTAATGTTCTACTATTAATCTATTTTGGAAAAATAATCTTATGCCCATAAATGAGCACAAATTAATTACATATATTGGTTACACTGTACATAAATAAACCTCCATTTTATTTGTCAATGGAGTAATTTTTTTCTAGTGAGTCGTACAGTTATCAATATCATTGGTGAAACATCTATCATATTTTCCCACAATCATATATTGTGGCTTTACTGAACTGCTCCTAAAATTTTCCATCTGTGCCACTGTCATGCAAACACCTCCAGACGTTTGTTATTCCCATTTTATAATTCTCATATGATATGAAATAAGTCAAGAATTTTAGCTGCACTCAGCATAAGTCTCCTGTGAGCTGGTGGATTTTAGCATAAAGATCTGCATCTTCTGTAGAAGTCAAGTCACTATATGCCTTAGGCATTGACAGCCAACTTTCATAGCACAAATGGCCACAGGAAAATAAATGCAGAACAAATTGTTATATTGTCTTTCTATTCTTTTCAACCATTTAATATGTTAACTACTGTTCTTAGCTCAGTTGTTGAAAGACAATACCAGCCACAAACTAAAACAGATGATAACGTAGAAAGCAGACAGAACCTGTGCAGTAAAAGTACAGTTTCAAGACCACATATCATGGCTTTTTCTTCTTGTGGCCCGTGGTCTTGAACACAATTCTCCTCTCTCTGCTTAGGCATCTAAGAGTGAATGACAACCTACTCTTTGCTCCCAGGATTAACAATGGGTCTCAACCATGAAGACATAACGGTGTGTGCTGTTATGCATGGAGAGTTGCCCACAGCGGTATTTCCCTCTCCATCTGAACATCTTTATTTTCACAAACATTATGTAGAATGGAAACAACATTTCTGAAGCCAGATAAAGCTGCACTTAAACTCTAGTTGTAATTCATAGCATTAATAGATCTCACTGCATTGTATCCTGGGCATGGAATGCTACCAGCTCCCAGGATAGTGGAGAGTCTGGCAAAAAGCAGGTAAGTTGCTTCCATGAATTTATAGTAAAAACTAAATATTTAGAAAGTTTCTGGTTTTGAAGTGTTTTTTTTTTTTGCCCCACCTAACTTGGTTTTGAGGTTTTTATGCTAATCTGTTCTTCATAACCTTAATCAGACACACATAATTAATATGCTGTGTCTTTATATTATTTACAAGTATGTGGTTGGTAAGAGTGTATATTTCTTGTTATGTCATGTCATAGAAATGCTATGAAGAATTGCAACTGCTTTAGTTGGAAATAAGTAACTGCAAGAAGAAATCAAGGACATAATCTCAGCACTTGGGAGGCTGAAAACAGGAGGATCACTATGAGTTTGATCTGTGTGGTGAGACCCTGTAGACCTTGTCCTAAATACATGAAGGAGGAGGAGGAGGATGAAGAAGAAGGAGGAGGAATAAGAAGAAGGAGGAGGAGGAGGAAGGAGGCGGAGGAAGAGGAAGAAGAAGAAGAAGAAATAATAACAATAATAATAATAATAATAATAATTAATAATAATAATCAAGGACAAAAGAGAAGCTAAGAAGAAAACACAAAGGGAGGGAAATATTTTGTCTGGTTTTCAAACTTAGTGGGAAAACTACATCCAAGTACTCAAAGAATGATGTTGCCCTTAGAGAGAGAGATGTACTTCTTATTTACACGTGCATATGAGCTACAAACTCCAGGTAACAATGAGGAGTCATTGGAACAACTCAGGTATAAGAATTTCAGCAGGGAGTCCAGGTGAAGACAAAGCACAGAGATAAAAATAGGTCCATCTCACATAATGAAGAGGTCAGAAATGAGAGATTAAAAAACTGTCTCCAAAATGTATAGACTGTAGATTCAACATGTGCTGGTGGTGATTTCTGCTATTAAAATTTTTTGGAAATGTTTTGAGATGAATGCTGTTCTTATAGCACATTGCAAAACTTCAGGAGGCCACAGTCAATGATAGGCTGGTGGTCGTCTGTGAGGGGCACCCACTCGAGCTTTGCCCGAGCATTCATGAACTGCCAGCTGCCTTCACTGCCAGGGGTAGGGGAGAGAGAGAGAGAGACAGAGAGAGACAGAGAGAAATGGAGGGAGGGAGGCAGAGACAGAGAGAGTGATAGAGACACAGAGAGAGAGATAGAGACAGAGGGAGAGAGGGACAGAGACACACAGAGGGAGACAGACAGGGAGACAGAGACAGAGACAGAGACAGAGATAGAGACTTACAGGGACTGAGACAAAGAATGACAGTGAAACAGCCATCTTGATGCCAAAGGAAGGATTTACCTTAAAAACGCAACTGTGTCTTAGTGCTAGGATTTTCTCCAGGCAGAAATTATACAAGTCAATCTTTCTTCAAGGACCTTGTCCATTGTTCAAGAAAAACCAAGCATGTTCTTATAACACTGGAGACGAGAAGAGGTTCTGGGAAGTCCAGCTATTACTGACCAAAATTATCTTTTATAGAACTCAGGGTGGCAAAGGTTATACACACATACATAAATAAGAACACACACATAACTATATGATATTATATATATATATATATATATATATATATATATATATATATATATATATATAGTGTAGAGATTTCATAAGGTAACTTAATATAGCAGATTTTTCTTTTCCTCAAAGGTATCCTGCCAACACTGCTGGGAGCTGAAGCACTGTTTAATAAAATCTGTATTCCCAATATGACAGCCTAAAAACATTTTTCTAATTATGCCTTATAAGATAAGCAGATAATATTTACACTAATTGAACATTCACAACTAGAAAAACAGTTCAAATGGTCAAGACAAAATTTATATCAAAAGGGTTGTTCCCAAACATACATTGCCGTTTCAAACAATATGCTTTACTCATGGTATTAATTTTCACAAGCCTTGAATTTATAATGAATACTTATGAATAAATAGGCAATTAGACACATCCACTTCTAAAATCATGAATATGTGTGGATACTTGACCTGGTTCGCCCAAGTATCTTATAAAGGACAATAGCAATGATAAACCTTTTAGAGATACGGGTACATTCTGGTGCCTCCTTTAGGTCCATCTTGTGTGGCAACATTCATCCAAATTAGCTATATGAAAATGGGACCCAAGAAACCAAGACTCCCATGGTAGATAAGAAAGATCCTAGCGGTTAAAGTTCAGGGAACTGTCAGGGCTATGCTAATAGAAAACATCACCTTCTGCCCGCCATGATTTATGTAGAAAAACTGCATATATTGTAGGGCAAATGTGTTTCCATCACACACACCACTTCCAGGAATTAAGGATAAAACTCTCATTCTTAAAAGACCTTAGAAGAAAAAAGATATGATATCAAGAAACACTGACAATTGGGCCAGTTGTTACCTATTCACGAAGCAATACTGATGAATTTCAGACTTTGGCCTTGAATAGTTACAGCCATGGTAGCAGATAGGATGGAAAGATTCTAGGCTTAATTTAGCAGACCTGGTTTTTTGGCCTCACTAAGCTACTGATATCCCATGTGATCTTCAGTATATCATTTAACCTCTCTGTACCTCCAATTCCTTAGATGCAGAACAGTAGATTGGATGTTTATGGATCATTCTTGCCTTATTCTACAATTCTGTGTTGCCCACAAATCTTCTTCATTCTCAGCTCCAGCCACAGCAAATAAAGTCTAAATGCCTCATTTTAGCATTCAATATTTTCCATATTATGATTGTAGGCATTGTTTCCTCCTTTATCTTAGTCCATTAACAAAAGCATATCTGTTTCCCACATTGGCTCCTGTTCTTCATCATAGTTATCTCCATTTTTATTTTCTCCTTTGAAGTTGTACTATCTTTTACTGCATCTTGGCATTTTTCAGAGTCATCCCTGTGATAGTGTCTACCAGAATATTCTCATTTTATAAGTTATTGATCCCTACATGTCAGCAATGAGGCCTTGTACATGGTGGTATTTATTTGTACTGGAATGACTGGAAATTCATTCACAATAGGAAAGTAAAATCTGTATTCACTTTCATCAATGACATCATATTAAAAATCAAAACAAAATTTAAAAGTTCAACAAGACAATTCTCATCCTTATGGGACTGAATATTCTTGGAAAAGAAGGAAGAAGATCACTATAAATGGCTTTTCCCCCCTCTTTAAACATAGGTTATCTGGGAATCATAATTATCTAAGTCTGTACAGTTTAGATATCAGAAAAATCATGACTACAGAAGGTGCTCACTGGCTTCATGGAAACATTTAATGAATGATTTTGTCAAGTGTTTCAAAAATCTAATGTCTAGAAAAAGGTTAAATATATTCTAAGTTGGAGCATATATGCATTGTATTCACCTTTGAAAATATATCAGAATTTGCCTTTCTTAAATTTCCACAAAAAATACTGGGCCACTGTTTAAGTTAGGGTACTCTATGTTTTATGCAGAGAAAATAAAATTTTATTTTGAAATCACTAAGAGGAAAATCATCCCATGTCAATTTATTTTAATAGGAATTTTACCTCTGTTTTTAAGATACACATAAATTCTTCCACAGGGAAGCACTAATCCATAAAAAATATGTTACCAGCAGTCTTAATCTGTTTAATTAATTCTGCAAACACAATTTCAAGTCATTTCTTTTACATTATTCCCATGCCTAACTTTGCATGTTTTCAACCTCAGTAAAGATATTAAACACTAAAATATTTGGAATGAAATTAGAAGGTAAAATAGTTATAACCATTAATATATTGAAATTATTTATTAAAGTTTTCCAAACAGAAGGAAATAGTAAGTGATTATAAGTGGCAAATCAATTATAAAATGAATAGGGATCCGAGTTTCTTGGTCCTTAATGGTAAAGTATGAATAGGAAATAAAGATGATGAATCGTGGAAATGGTTCACTCTAGCAGTGTGATATCACAATGAACAGCTGAGATCAATCTTTGCAGCAGCAGTAAATTTTGAGACCTCAAATGAAAAGTAATGCAGTGGAATTCAGGCCCAAATTAACATTTCTAAGTTACACAAATTTGATACAGAAGCTCAGCATGAAGGCATCAATAAGTAAATAATTAAAAAGAGAGAGAAAAGTCAGGCAGAGTGGTCCATCCTTGTAACCCCAATGCTCTAGGAGGGTTACACAGGAGAGTCAGAAGTTCCAGGCCAGCCTGGACAACTGAGGAAATTAGTAAAATAATGACAGAATTGAGAGTCTAGCTTGGTGAGAAGGCTCTGCGCTCAACCCCCAGCATGGGGGGATGAGAAAGAAAGACAGAGAGAAAGAGAGAGACAGAGAGATGAGAGAGAGAGAGAGAGAGAGGTAGAAGAGGAGGGATAAGGTGAATGAAAAGAAGAAGAGGAGGAGGAGGAGGAAATCCTTGGATATGGAGGAATAAACCTATACTTCCAGGTAGCTGGGCAGTTTGAGACTAACCTGAGCAACAGGGAAAGAAAGAAAGAAAGAAAGAAAGAAAGAAAGAAAGAAAGAAAGAAAGAAAGAAAGAAAGAAAGAAAGAAAGAAAGAGAGAGAGAGATGCAAGAAAAAAACCAGAAAAAGAAGGAGGAAGGGGAGGAGGAGGAGGATCAACAAGGGTACCCATGCTGACATCAATGACAAGCTCCAAAGAAGAATAAGGGGAAGAGAAGAAAAGAGAAAAAGAAAAAAGGCAAATATTTAAATATACAGGTAGTTTAACCATGATAGATAGATAGATAGATAGATAGATAGATAGATAGATAGATAGATAGATGCCCTATTTGGAGGGAATTATTTTGTGTCATCATTCATCAGAGGCTCAAATATCAGTTACCAGCCAGGCATGGTGGTGCACACTTGTATTCCAGTACTCAGGAGGCCAAGGAAGATGGATAGCAGTGAGTTTGAGGCTAGCCTGAGCTACATAGTGAGTTCAAAGACAGCCTAAACTACATAGGGAGATCCAGTCCCAATATATATATATAATAAAGAAGCACTTACCTCTTCAATGCTGGGTGTGGAAATCTGACAGTATTAGTAAAAGACAAATGGCAATTTACAACAGACTTACTTACTGAGGGACAGTAGATAATTTTGATCACATGCAAATTTAACCTCCAGCAGACACCTTAGTTCAGCACCACTGGAAAACATGTGACTATGTTCTAATGCCCTAACTCCCTATTGGAGGTGTTAACCTCAAGCCATAATTATCCTCTCCAGTAATGCTGCCTAAGTGTTAGGCAATAATTCAGTGGAATCCTGAGGGCTTAAGTGGTGACTGCATCTCCAAGTACTCTGCACACCTGGAGCACTAATTACTCTTCTTCTTTTATGGTTCTGACCCATTTAATTATGAATAGAAATAAAGACCACAGAATATTTGTGCCTGAGCTAGAAATGTGGTCAGAGAGGTAGACACAAACTTTCATTGTGTAAGATGTGGAAACTGAGATCCAAAGACAATAGGGCTCTGGGAAGGGTCTGTGTTTACTGTAGGATCTTGCAGAATGGAGCCCCAAAGGAGAACTCTGGGGAGAGATCCTTCTAAACGGAAAAGGACTATGAAGAACATACTTTAATCCCCAAATACGTTTCATCAAAAAAGTTCCTGGAATAAGCTGAACCTAGTGATCTTGCTGTTCATTTATCAATAGTCAAAAGGAAATTTTTTAAAAGAATTTCAAAGGCTTTCCTCTGGCTAACACTCAAGCTAGAATGTTCTTCCAAACCACTTATAACAAAGCTTAATATTATTATTTTTTATTATTATGGTTCCAGGATTTTTTATTATTATGTTTTCAGGATTATAGAGAACATTTGTCACACCACCAGCAGTATAATATTTTATTGATATTTTCTGAAAGCTGTACTATTATTAAGTTAACAATGGGAAATGCCAAACGAAATGAGCTTCTGTACACACAACAAATATCCCTTAACGTATTCTAACTAGTTAACTCTAGTTCATATACAAACGCTTTTCCACTTTGCCAACATCTTTTCTCCAGGAAATCTGAAAATGCTTTGGCTATATAAAACATTCAGTTTCCACTGCAGTGCTCTACCTACTATATGTATTAGAATAAAGGTGTTTAAAATTTCACTGATAATATTGGTGAATAATAGAAGAAAATATTTCACGTAACAAACACAGTCCTATCTGCAAGACAGGTAAATCAAAATTCTGAATAACTTAAGAATTGGTTGTACAAATCTACTTAGGTTGCCTGAGCCTATTTGTCCAATAAAAAATGGGACAATAGTGCTATTTTTTTCTCACAGGTAGAAAGTTGATAATGATAAATTGTTTAATATTCACATTTTTAAGAAGTTTCCAATTATTTATATTCACTACCAAATGTCATTAAATTTTATTTGATGTTTTTACCCATTGAAACTCAGAGAACTTGTCAAAATTTAATAAATTCAAGTGAATTAGTAAGACAGAAGCAGGGAAGATACATGTTTTTGAAATTTTAATGCTTTTTTAAAACAAGGATAATTATGTAACAAAAATACAAATACATTAGGAGTGAATAGAAACATTTATTCAATATGAGAAAAGTAGCAAACACAACACAAAGCAGCAAAAGGCTATAAAACATAAGCACTACAAAATTCAGAAGAATCACATAATGGCTTTATTAATCAACTGCCTGACATTTCCATGAAGAGGCAGTCAGATCTCTTCCTGTCTCATGTCTTCTTCTGCTGTCTCCAATAACATGATCTGACACAGTTCATGGAGGCCCTGCCCATCCTCACAGGAGAACCCGTAAGTTGGGGCCTTGTAACTTGGGGTTCTCATACCCGGAGGGCCCCCAAGCAGGTGATCTGAGTTTGAGCTGTCCTGTCCAACATCAGATAATAAACAACAGCTACATTTGGGGACTACAGAGATACTTTCCTATTTAAGCTAAAGTAGATACATTAATTGTCATTCAATTCCCCATGTTAGCTGGACCCCAAAATTCCTGCATCCACACACAGGATGTCTGGAAAAAAGAAATCAATCCACTGAAAGGAGATAACAAAAGCTAACAAATATAATTATTTTTGAAAATTTTATAAACATATTTTAGAACATGTTGAGGCCTTTACCAGTGCAACTGAAAGGCTCTAAAGTTAGAAATTTTTCTTATAAATCTATCTACAGGAAAATGTATCCCCTTCGAAAGGAGTAAGCCTAGAGTCAAACACATTCAGCATTTTCTTCTAAACATATTCATGTTGACAGCACTATCTGGACAACAGAGAAACAGGAGCCATTGCTCTGGAAGTATATGATGGGTTGGCAACAAGAAAGAAGAGCAATTTATTGCCTGAGGCCTGAGGGATCAAATGTGCTGTCTCAGTCTACTGATGCCTCTTGATACCTCTCCTGTTTTATGGCCAATCATGGATAACGTTGTCATCCATGAATAAATGTGGCTGAAAAAAAAATCAATGTCTCATTTCCCACATCTGTGTAGCCAGCCCTTCCCCTTTGAAGTCTCCCTCATTTGGGATGTACTGTTGAGATGTTTGATTTTCTGGGCCCTCTGGTGTCAAAAACACATTTCCAGGGTTCTATAAACTACCAATCTGCTCTCTGGGAAAAGAACCATGTAAAGCAGTTTTGACATTTGGGTTTGAAAGCTATGGAGGAGCCAAAGATGAGCTGCACTGAAGAAACCAAAGCATTGACTTCAATCCATGATCCCTGGCCCAGGAAGCTGGGCACTGATGTAGCCTTTAGGAGTCTGTGTGGATCCTGCTTTGCAATTGCTTCAGCTGGAGTTTAGGAATTGTTTCTCAAGCACCTACTGGATCTACACTGTGTACCAGAACATGAAACAACAATGGGAAAACCATGTTTGCCCTTATGAGACTCCACATTTTATGAGGATAGAAGGTGCTAATAAATACATCATTTAAACATACAATGGTGGATTTTAGGATCAAGAAAAGCACAGTGGCTTGGCAAGCTCAATGGTTCTGCTGGGAATCTCTCCTGACACGGGCTACCAGGGACCCATGAGAAGTCCTTGATGTTATTATTAAGGCAATTTGACGTGACATCTGTGGGCTATTTTAACCTCATTTAGTCCAGTGAAGCCAGAAAAGTGTCTCTTGGAGCACTCTGTGGTCACTTTAGGTTATTTTTGCTTTTGATGGTAGGAGAAAAATTGCAGTGAGTCGTGATGCCTCAGATCACAGCCTGAACCTCAGTTCCTTCTAGAAGTCTCCAGGATTGCTTTGCTCTGTGCTAAAGTAGGCCTTCCCAGGATTGCTTTGCTCTGTGCTAAAGTAGGCCTTCCCAGAAGGTTCTGTTTTTAACTCGCATGTGGAAATTGTTTTGTGAGAAGCTATGACAAGCCCTCCCCAGGATTTGTAGTAATCATGAACATGTTTGGCTAAAGGGCATCAGCATACAGTACAAGAAAGCCAAGCACCAATGGTCAAGAGGTGTTAAATTTTCCCTCCTTCTACATGCCTTACCCTAGTGTATTCAAGGCCTATAACTCTGAAAGTAAACCAACAGAGAAAAGTAGTAAATCCACACCTCTTTTGGGAGCTACTGTTGGGTCTCAAAATTGTTATAAGTGTTGGTAATAAACCAGAATAAAGAGCCACTCATTGGGCTTATATTCAGTGTGGAGGTACAGTAAGACAAGACAATAAACATAAACACTACCATATAAGTAAACTAGGGAGTATGTGAGAAGGTAATAAGTACTATGGGAAGGGTCATGAAGAAGGAGGTGATAGAGAAGAGGTGAGATGTTGTAAACAGAGCGATCCGGCCAAGCATCATGGAAAGGGGAGAGTGGAAGACAGACTTGAAGCAGGGAAGCTGTTGGCTAGCTCAGTGGTCCTGCTGGGTTCTGCAGACAGAGGTGGCTCATGGAAGTGCTGCAGGTAGAAGAAAAAACGTGATGACTGGATGACAAAGACAAACCCTGCTGTTCAAGGAACAGCAAAGAAGAAAGTACAGTTGGGGTGAGCAAGGAGAAGTGTGTTCATGCCTGACTTGGGTTCTATCCCCCAGTTTATTTGTGGAAGTTCTAACCTGGACTCATACATTTAGAAAAAGGTGAACACTGAATGCAGAGATAGATGTGCACCAAGAGAATAACGCGTGAAGACTAGAGTCATGCTGCCATGCCAGGGAATGAGAAGAAGTTGCAGAGGAGCTGACGCAGGGCCTTGGACCTTGGACCACAGGAACCTGCTCTATGGATACCTTCATCTCTAGGTTCTGATCTCTGAAGCTGTGAGATTAAGACTCAGTCTGCAGCACTTTGTGACTGTTTATAGCGGCCCTAACACACTCATATGGTAGCAACCGGACCAGGACAGAGAAAGAATAGGAAACCAATTTACTATAGGACTTTGGACAAAGAGTCATTATTGCATTTCAAGCAGGAGTGACAGGATGTGACTACGGTTGACTTTTGGTGCACTTCAATTTTATGATGCCTCGGACAATACGAGGACACAGCAAAGCAACCAAGGAGAGTGGCCGGGAAGGCTGTCAGTAGAAGGTGCAATGGGGATGGCTGAGAGACACAGTTTTCAAACTAAAACTGTGGTCATCTGGCATTTTAAGAACTAGGAGAGCTGCTGATGAAGGAAAACAAGGCTAGCTACGTCTTTAAAACTCATCCACAAACTAGTTGAAGCCTTAAAAGCAATCCCTGCTTAAATGCATGTGGTTCATGGATGTGAGTGAAGTTTTATAATATGTTTCTTTTTTTTTTTTCTGGAAAAGAAATTTTTTTAAATCTGTAGCTGTAGCCACAACCCAGCAGCATGGGCAGGGCGGGTGTCCAGGCTCTCGGGGGGTCAGCACATTTCCCTACCCTCAGCAAGCGGAGTATGGAGGCAGGTAAGGGCCGGCCAAGGGTGTTGCCACAGGGAAAGCAGTGGCACTAAATTGATGCCCCCTCAAGTGGGGATTTGGAGAAGAGCAAGCGGGTGATCCCTTCAGGCCAAGTGGGCCATGCTGGGGCCCTGGGCTGGGGCACTTAAGATACCAGGGAAGGGTTAGGAATGGAGGAAGCAGAGCACATGTTATAATTTCTTAAGATCAAAAATTAACTTCTTGTTCATAGGGAGAAAAAGAACCTAAATGATAACACTTTTGTCTCTGTATATAGGTCATCTATTTGTGCTCATTAGAGCTACTGTACCCCGAATTGCTAAGCAGAGATTCGTAAGGTGATACACAATGCCAAAGTTCCCTGTAGGGTTATCTAATTGCTACTTATTGACCAAACACCTTAAATGAGTTACCTCCAGGGCTCTTGATTTTCATGATAGAGTCATTAAGAGGGAGTTAACAGTGACAGCTGACTTCTATGATTTCCACAGTGGGCTTCCCTAACTCTCCATCAGAACAGCCTAGCAGAGGGAAACCCTGGCTAATATTACTACGTAAAAGGACGACATTAAACAACTATCAGCCCAGAAATCCCATTCGAACCGAACTACACACAGAACAATTTAAAATCATCCTCATTCAAGCCCTTCATAAACTCTGAAGTCAGCCTGCCTGGATCAGATCGCAGCTCAATGTCTACTGAATTTGAGTATTTTTCTGTTATATTGTGCCTCAATTTTCGTAACTGTGAAGTAAGAATCACGTTAGTACTGACTCTATAAAGTCAATTGTAATGAAGATTCAATGAATGAATATTTACAATACACTTGAAACGCCCCTGGGATTCAGTACCTCATTAAATATTACATGAAAGTTCGTCAAGTTCATCAAGAAATGTACACTATTTCCAGAAAAGCTAAAAACACACAAAAATGGAATAAACACTGAAATTGTAAATGAATATAAAATAAGAGTTGAGATATTAGACTAATACATTCCAATAAACTTTCCAAGCTCTTCATATGCAGAATTCCAGAAGTCAACGTATATACTAGTTGCAACGGCTCAGCCCTATATCCACATGCTCACAAAAGTGACTTACCTTAAAAATTAGGTTGATATAGCCAAAAAATGAAAATCAAAATTACACTGAGGTTCTATATAGCTCCTGTTGGAGTCTTAGTTAAACTTCTAAACATCGCAAGGTGACACAATGAACACCATCCTAGCCTGGTAAGGGCATGTCCTCTACACCCTAGGACATTGAACTGCATTGCTTAATGAAACTTCTAGACTTCTTGGTTGATACAGTGGACCAACATTAGAGCTGGGGAAATTTGCACCCTATTGGCTGGCGTGTAAATTAGTATACAAAGTATACAATTAAGCGAAAAGGTTCCTTTAAAAAACCTCAAAATAGAATTATTAACCTGATCTAGCTGCACCACTCTTTGGCATGTACCCAAAGGACATTCAGCATGCTGTAGCGTGCCTGGCTATCCATGTAGGAGGCAGCACAATTCACGATAGTGAGGTCATGAAATCATCCTTAGATGCCTCTCAAAGGATGCACTTACCCATCAATGAGACGTATATACACAAGGAAATGCTATTCACCCACAAAGAAGAAATAAATCACGTCCTTTGCAGGAAAATGAGTGGGATTAGAGAACATGTGAAGCAAATAAGCCCGAGTCAGAAAGACATATGTCTCTTATTTTCTCTCGTATATGGAAACTAGCAAAAATAAATAAATAAAAGTTGAGGGGAGACTATTAGTGCAGAGGGAAAAGAGGAGGAGAAAAAGACAGACACAAGTAGAATAAGGAGGAGAGGGCATTACTAAGGTATGTTGTGTGTGTCTGAAACTGCCACAGTGAATCACATTACTCTACGTAATTCATATGCACCAATTTAAAAAGTTTGAATGAGACAGACTCTTAGAAACTACAGAAATTTCAGGAAAACTATTTTTAGGTAGTTTAAACTGAAACTGACTCTTTCTAACAAAAGCAATATTAGCCCGATAGAAGGGTCGGTGCTAACTCAGCTCTCTATATAATTCCTACTATTACCTTGTGAAATGCACCTCACGACCATCGTTTATCAAAAGATAAAGAAGCAAGCTGAGCGATGTTAAAGAACTTCTGCGCCATCACACCATCTAGAAAGGGGCAGGAACCTAGGGTGGGAACTCTTCCCCCGCGGCGGCACTTGCTCCCAAAGCTGTGCTTATGGATTGCTGCCCCTGGGCTCTCCTCTATTCTGGCTCCTTCCTCGTGCTACAGCATCTGACCCTCAGTGCCTGGACCTGAACTGTTGCCCGGTTGTTGCAATACCAGGTGCCAAATGGAAAAAGCAATTCTTTTGATGAGTGTTTCCTTGAGAAGAGCACTGTAACTGCTCTGAACCTTCGGAGAGCACAAACCGGGTTCCTGATGTATCCCTGAATGGGCAGCGCTTTGAATTTCCTTCAAGGTTGTACATCTCCACTGGGGAACAGAAAGTTACACAAAACTGACTAAGATCCCATACAGAAGGTGACAGAGAAACTCTGACTCTAGCCGGTGGAGTTATGATTGCTAACATTTTCAAGCAACTGATGAGATTTGTTCATCTTTCAGAGGATAAGGTCTGCTGCGGTCCGGAGGGCGAGATCATGACACCCGGAGATCACCTAAGTAGAGAAGAACGACCAGTACATACAGAACATAGCTGGGAAATTGTATGGAGAGTGTCTGCCATAGTCTTAGCATTACAAATGAATGCAGCACCATGTGAATTTCATCCAGAGATGTTTGCATAAATTCAACAATATTAATCCCAGGTGGAAACAGAGACCAGCCCAACTCATTCGGTGCTAAAATAGTTTTGTTTTGTTTTTCTCCTCCCACTCTTTACCTATAATAGAGAAAATCAGTTTTACCAGGCAGCGAGCTGAGTAAGGGGAAGTGCAAAATGTAACGGAAAAGTGATCGTTCAGGTTGTTTGTGAATGACAGCTGGACAAAGCAGGCTCACAAAACTCAGACAAACTTTATTAGTGAAACTGCTCATTCTAATTACCAGAGGGAGTAGGTTTTTGAACCCATAAATGATTGCAAGCGTGCCCATTGTTCGATTAATTGCCCAATTCCCAGTTGGATCCGGCCGCCTTCAAAGGCATATTTCTATTTGCAGTTGCTAATACTTTGTAAGAATGGCCAATAATTTTATCCGACTGTGGGATGGCTATGAACAAACTGAATTAGCTCCAGCTGTAGCTCATCTA
Organism: Ctenomys sociabilis; assembly: GCA_004027165.1. NCBI lineage: Eukaryota > Metazoa > Chordata > Mammalia > Rodentia > Ctenomyidae > Ctenomys > Ctenomys sociabilis. Next base: position 110,344 of record PVKA01000380.1, read on the forward strand.
GCCCCAAAGCAACAGTGGCAATACTGAGGTGAGCGTACCTGACTTCTTGAGGTGGAATGGATCGTCTCTCTGAAGAAAGGAGACAACACTAATGAGCATTGTTCCTTTATTTTTTTTCTTTACTTTGTTTAAGAAAAGGAGAGAAAACATTATGTAACTGTCAATTACTGCAAGTTGAAAAGCAAAAGTCACTTAAAATCTACTAAGTAATATTGAGCTAAGCCCACCAGGGAATCTGTATATGACAAAGAGAAAACAGTAAGACCAAAATACAAACTGGGATTATGGGAAACAGACAATTCCATTTGAGACCTGTTGACTTGTAAGCTAAAGCTTTCACTACACGTTAGAGCTTCTGAAAATGGAATGGACTAAAAGATGTTTTCATGCCGTGTTGGCCCAATTATCTTTCAAGACTGATAGATAGGATCTCTGGTAAATCTAGGTCTTCCTAGTTCTCCTGGGCTCTCTAAACAGCCCTTCAACTATCTCCTTTCCATCCCCTCATAAATGCTAGCATAGGATGGCAGGAGTTATAAATAAACCTACTCCTCTGCCCTTTAAATAATAACTATTATTTACCTAAAAGACAGTCAAGTGTCAAGCTGTCATATTAGTTGCTGTACCTTAGTGAATTCCAGTACACAATTTCCAGGGCATGGGGAACTAGCCTACCCCAAATAAACATGATTAGAGAATAGCTGCATGATTTAGCTAGACAAGCAGACTCACTTCAGGGAACTGGGAGCACAGAGCTCCAATCAAATATGAACATACACATCGTAGGGAGGAGAGATGTATGGACTGTAGGTACCAATAGCAAGAGATGTGTAGGCCTCTTGAAAATAAGTAATGCATGTAACACCCTGGTAGCAGAGGGCTCAGTGTTGAGCACTGTCAAAACAATAACCACGCTCTTCACTCTGACCCAGTGGTGGATCGCCCTCCCTGCCCAGATGGCTCAGAGTGGAAGGCGCTAGTTAAGAGAGAACATGCTGGAGGCCGGGGATTATCTCCACCAGGAGAAAGTGATGGATTAGAACACAGGATTAGGATAGGCCTAGTATAATTATCAGCTTCATGGACTTTTAGTTCCATGGCCTTTGTCCATTTCTGAAGCCATGTTCCCTAGATACAGAGCCTGGCACAAAGACTAGGATATGCCACACTTACTGAGGCATATCCTCAGTATAATTTTTTTTACTAAAAAAATTATAGATTTTTTTTCAGGAAAAATCTATAATGGAAGAATAAAAGCACAGTTAAGAAGGGCAGAGAGACAGCCGAGAAAAGACTATTTCCAGGCAAGTTTATCCTTGATTTGACATACAGGAGAGCTCTGGGTAGCAAACTGGACCACAACAGGATTCCTGCTTTAAGTTAAAGAAACTGACTGCTGTTGTTTATTGGCTCTGGCCCACAGGTGGAGATGAAAAGAGGAAGGCAGTCATCTCCTAGGAAAGGCAGCTGCCGCGATCAGAGAAGAACAATTATTTAAAGGAAGGGACAGCTGTATATTTAGCAGTCAGTGGTCCCAGTAGCCATGTACTAGTCCTAGCAGTCCTAGTTGTCTGCATCTAATCTGGATATATTAATCCGTAATAAATTAAAGAGACAGAATGACATTTATAGGATATACATTGTACAACAGCTGGAAAGGATGTTTAAAATTTCAGTTCTATTATATCACTATCAAGAAAACACTTATTCACTTTTTATTCTGTGCCAAGGTATACTACACCTGTGCCCAGTGCTATCTCTTCTAATCTCCTAGTAGATCCAAAAGACTCTTAGCTCCATTTCTGAGGGGGAGAGCTGCACAGCAGAGAAAAAGGCGATGCAATCAGTATCATGCAGCTGTGGGTTGGCCTCCGGAGGCCATGCCAGAGGCACACTTTGGGGTATTTGAATCGGAGACCTGTGGCCTCACATTGGTTGGATAAGCTGGAACAAGTTTTGTTTTTTTTTTTTTTTTTTCACCTGTTGAATTTAAAAGCTTCCTCATCCGGACCATTTTTTTTTTTTTTTTTTTTTTTTGGCGGAACCAGGGATTGAACTCAGACCCTTGTGCTTGCCAGGGAAGCACTTATTCCACTGAGTCATCTCCCCAGCCCCCCCCCCTTTTTTTCATCTGGACCATTATAACACATCAAGTTACTCAAGAATGAACTACACAGCCACTGAAATAATTAGATAAAATACCTGGGAGGGCAACAACCACATAGCAATTCATCTAACAGTAACTGTGACTAATATTAGTGCCATAAATTAATGGAACATAGCAAAAGTTCAGACAGAAAAGATTTTACTAAGTGGATGTAATGACCTCAAACTAAAACTTTATGAGAATGTAGGCAAATTTGCAAACTTGAGTTCCAAAATAATACACACAAAATATTGCAAAATGGCAAATTTGAAGAAATTCATTGAACAAGTACAAATGGTGTTTACACTTATTTGGCAGACTTTCTTTGCTTTTTTTTTTTTTCAGAACCAGGGATTGAACTCAGACCCTTGCACTTGCCAGGGAAGCACTTATTCTACTGAGCTACCTACAGGCCCCAGGACTTTTCTTTAAATGTATTTGGTTGTTACAGGGTTTCACTACACAGCTCTGACTCATCATGATCTTCCAACTTTGAGCCTTCTTAGCACTGGGATTACAGACATATAGCACTATGCCCAGACTCTGGCCTGGCCATAGTGGAGCATGCAGTGCAAGGGGTCCAACAGTGGTCCCTTCACTTGCCTAAGCTAACCTAAGCAGGCACTTTAGTCTGCTGCGCTATCTCACCAGCCCCCAGACACTATTTTAGATACGGCAGAAACTGCAGAAAAGAACAAAAATAAAATATCTGGTCTCATTGAACTGACACTTTGTACAAAGGATTTAAATAACATATATAAATGCAATTTCTCACTAGAAAAGCTATGGATAATATATATATATATATATATATATATATATATATATATATATATATATATTCTGACTACTGGAATAATGTAATAGGCAGAGTGGCCAGGAAAGTCCCTGGTAAGGTAAGTATGGATCTGAAGGCAGGGGAAAGCAGCAGTGCGGACAGGTTAGAACGAAGAATGTTTTAGGCATGGGGCATTGTGGGTACAAATGCCTGGAGGTGAAATTTTCCATGGCATGTTTAAGAGACAATAAGTTAGGGTGGTAAAGAGAGGAGACTTTCAGCAAAAGCGTAGGAGTAGAAGGTAACAGAAAGAAATCAAGAGCCCACTCACTTAAAACCCTACAGAGCCTTCTGAGGACTTTACATATAACTATCAGTATACTGAAGCATATTTGGAGGGTTTAAGCAGTGGGACATGAACTGATTTATGCTTCAGGTACTGCAAAGAGAACAGACTTATTCATTCAAGGAAAGCAGGGACTTAGGTTGAAGGACCTGTCTGTGTAAGATAAATTGACAGCCTGGACTAGCACAAAAATGCATGAGCTAATTAGAATTTGTTGGGTTCTAGAAGGAATCCTAAGTAATAACCAACATGTACAACACAAGAGAGTAAGACACATAATGACGACTTCTCAATTTGTCTCCCCAAATTGGAAATAACGAAGCTTTATCGCAGGAGATGAATATAATGAGGGACAAGAAAGGTATAATAAAGATTTTGTTTCTTGTTATTAAATCTGATGCCTACTAGACATCTAAGGAAAAAGGTCCAGTAAAGTTCAAGTACTGGGAAATATCCACTTAATAATGGTTAATACATTGTGCCAATTCAAGAAGTTTATAAGCTGAACTAGTTAACTCACTAATTCTGCATCCTACCATCCTAGGATATAGAGGTCATGTCCTAGGAGCATTTTTTCAAGGTCTGCTGTCTAGAACATATAAAGAACTAAGATATAACAGGGCCCTCAAATTTAAAGACCCAATTCAGAAATGGGCATCTGAGATGAATAGACACTTCTCAGAGGACAAAATTAAATCTATGAAAAAATGCTCCACATTGCTGGCCCTGGAATTTGTGAACATCCTCACCCTGTGCAAGAGGAGAGGACAGAAATGGCATGAGTGCTACACGGGCACATAGAGCCCATGCAGCACTCACACCATTTCTGTCCTCTCCTCTAGTGTGCTTACATTGTTAGGAAGGAAAAGAGGCTTGCTCTCCACTCTTTTTAAATTTTCTGTCTTCTTCTGCCGTCAAGTGTTGCCTCTCACCAGGCCATCTTCCTTGAAGCCAGCTAATTAAGAACTGAAACCTCCACAAACTGGGAGCTAAATAAACTTCTCCTTCCTTAATTTGCGGCATCAGATATTTTGCCTCAGTCACAAGACAGAAGTAACCAAGACACAGTTGTACGTGAGTCTAGAGTTGAGAAAAGACATTGTAGAGGTGCATTTTGGGGTGTGCTCAACTTGTAGACAGATGTATTTCAAACATTGCGAAAGATTGGATCATGGGAGTGCATAGTGATGTAAAAGAGTAAATATCATCATCATCGTCATCGTCATCGTCATCATCATCGTCATCATCATCGTCATCATCATCATCGTCATCATCATCATCGTCATTGTCATCGTCATCGTCATCGTCATCGTCGTCATTGTCATCATCGTCATCGTCATCGTCATCATCGTCATCATCGTCATCGTCACCATCATCGTCATATCATCATCATCATCGTCGTCATCATCATCATCATCGTCATCATCATCGTCATCGTCGTCGTCGTCGTCATCGTCATCATCATCATCATCATCATCATCATCGTCGTCGTCATCATCATCATTCTCAAACCAGCCTGAGCTGAGCCCACTCCTGTTTGAAGCAAGGGTCAGGGGTGTAAGGTTCTGTTTGGTTCAGCAGAGAAGAATGCTTTTAATTGGAAAAGTGATAGATCGCTTCCACGGAGAATGAATTCTTGTTCTGTGTGCAAAACACCACTCAGGATGCCAGCGAGGAATACCAAGTATTCCTGAGTAGGGAATTCCAACACTGAATGAAAAGAAAGCACCCATGGCCTCCAACCTAAGAATCATCACTGTAGAAAACAAATGAATATGAATGGAGAGAACTTTAATCACAGGCCTGCTCTTAATGTGTCTGTGGCTTTAAGCAATTCTTGAAATCTCTTCAGTTTCTTCATTGAAAAAATAAGGGACTTGGATGAGATATTCTTCACAATTTCCTTGTGAGCCCTGAAAGTGTAAAATTGCCAGGTATTCATTTTTGCGCTACTTAACCCACATGTTATAAAACCTAGCTACAGAAAACAATCCAAAATGAATTTAACAAATCTGAAGAATTGCTGATTTGCTCAAAATTAATTAGGTTCCTGAATGAGCCTTTTCAGGTAGTTCCTGAGTTATCTCCTCCAGAACTCTGTTCCCACTTCCATCTGAGGTGGTGCAGCTGTACTTCCGTGATAAGCCAGGACAGGAGAAGAATATTAAGCTCATTTCAAGAGCCCCAGCCAAGTGAAACAGACCACATGGATGCCTTGGGACATGTGCGCACACCTTCTCAGAATCTGTAGCCAATTCAGTAAATTGCCAGACAATTCTAATTTTTTCTTTTTTTTTTTTTTGTACAGGGATTGAACTCAGGATCTTATGCTTGCCAGGCCACTGAGCTATCTCCCCAGTCCCAGATAATCCTAATGAGGGAGACAAAAACATCACTACCTTGTAAGGCACAGGAGTGGCTGCACAAACGACAAAGAAGAAATCAACATCTGTTGGAAACTTGAACTTAGATAAAAGAGTCAATATTTATGTTGGAATTTAAAGATGAGGATGGCTTCCCAAAGTGATGTCTGATAGTGTTTGAATAGAGTAGGCACGTGTTCCAGAACACACACTGTTAGCTTTGTTTTGTAACCTTTGATAAGATTTAAAGTCGTACACTAAAGCTACTACGTTCCTTTTAGCATAACTCTGATGAAAAATGTGAATTATTACATGCAAGATGCTAAATAAACCGTGCTACCTGGGAAGTAATTAATAAACCATGGCTACCTAGATAAAAGAGCTGGCGACAGAATCCCAAAATAAGGAATAACTTGAGAAAAGTTCACCAGGCTAGTTTTCTCTCAGTTTTGGTGAAACAATAATATTTGAATACTAAGTAGTAAGAAACATTTCCTAAAATAGATGGGCTTCACACAGCATGAAAGATGCTGTCAGAGTAAATCAGAATCTCACCACCTCTGTAAGCTCCAGTATTAAAATTTTGCATAGGTAGTACTGTCAGAGGACTCCACTATCGTATTCTTGCCAATATTTATTATTTTCATCTTTTATTGGACTCACTAGGAAATGTGAGTGGCTCCTCTTCATATATGTTTTTCTGATCACTTTGACCCAATTATTCTAATCACTTTTTTTTTCTTAATTACTGGTCTTATGAAACTCACACTGCAACAATTTCACAGTGTGTCAGAATTCATCACAGGAGCATTTCAGAAGGCAAAAGACAATCTTGAAGGAGGCAAATTCAAAGAATGTCCTCTCAAAAGTATCATGAAATGAAGGTGAAATATGAAAATGAGTTCTCTCACAGCATACTTCAAATGAAATTGCATACCAAATAGAAGGCTTTATCAACCCAGCACTAGGATTCTTGTGGTAATTTCTTACCTAGCCTTGTGTAATAATTAAGATGTTAATCATTGCATTGCTAGGCATACAGGTTCAGAGGATACTATTTCATTCTGTGCATTTGGTGAATATCACTTTGGAGGCAATCAGAATGGGCAAAGGAATCAAGTAGTAGAAAAGGAGCCATAGCTACGAGCCCTGTATTGTTGGCCATTCTTTGTCATTCTTTCTCCATCTTCAATGTAATGTCAAGTCTCTTCACTCAGAGCATGTTAAAGGATTTCCTAGACATGAATGGGAAATTTTACATTTTATAATTGAGAGAGATCGTCAAGGTCCTTAGAGGCCTCAAACTAAGTATTGTACAGAGTAGAGCAGAAATGAATGTAGATGTGTGATGACTGCTACATCTGACAAAGAGACATCTTGAATCGAGACCTCCTGAGCAAAACCTGCAGCCTCAACTCACCGAGCACCTCCCCCAGAGTTCTCTTCTTTAAGCCCAAACCTGAGGCTTTCCTCCCTCTCAGACTAGGCTGTTGTAAGGATGAGAAAATAGAACTAAACCTTAGACAGATAATGAAAACTTAGCCAATACCTACAACTCTTCCATTAATGGTTCTTCTGGCTCTTTGCAAGCAATCTATGACTTCACACTTGGACAGCTGGAGGAAACAGGGTACCTCTCAGGTTTCTTGCTACTGCTGGCAGCGCGTTACCCTGAATGCAAAGCTGCTTTTTGTTCAGAATCCAGTAGACGGAGCTGCACGGCGTATGCAGAGCAGATGTAGATACAATCATTTGCTTACTTCTGCAAGGGAATTCAAATCTCTTAGATAATTTGAAACAGTCCACATGACTGGTTTGAATGCTTTAAAATGTAACAGCCAATCTCTGGGTAAGTGTTAAATAACCCTCCAAATTCCCAAAGATTAAATTAGCTTTGCTCTCAATAACCTACTCTGTTTTAAAATGGTCAAGTCTTTTCTTACATCTATCAGCACTAATTTCTAGATGAATGTAGTTTCTTAGCCTCATAAAGTTGCCACAGCATTCTACCCAAGAAATACACATTATTCTCCTAAATGACAAAAGCATATTTAAATAATTTATTTTCATTACTAAATGAACTTCTAAGCACAGAAGTGACTGTTGGTTTACTTGTGAAGGCAATCACAATGAATCTTTGCAAGTAAAAAATGTTTACTGCTTCAAACACCAAAGAAAAGCCTATTGCCAAGACAGAGAAGGGAAGGAATGGAGGGAGTGTAATTACCTGCAAACGCACACATCTATACACATCTTAAAGCCTTTTTAAAGGAGTCACTTCCCTACTATTGCAACTCTCAAAGGACTCTGTGAAAATTAGCTCTACCCAAAGCAGTTCTCCTGGTTGTGTTTCTTCAACATGGAAAATATGGATGGAAAAGCATTCCTGGAACCCCAAAATTCTGGAGAACTGATATATTGGTTCCTTGCTTTATCTATGAGCTTTGCCAAAAGGCAGACATAATTCTCCTTTCCCGCTCTTCCCTCTCATAAAGAAGATTCTAATGTAAGTTGGGAAAAACAAATTTCTCCTTGAGATAATTATCCCATCAGTGAGAACAGGAAGAAAATCATCTTTGATAGAAAAATGCTTTGGCTTCCTTAGTGCCTATGGATCTGTCTGATGGTGCTTACACACCTTCTACACTCTTATAGAGCTCTAAAGGGTTCAGCATGTAATTGTTCTTTTCTAATTTATATGTGGTTCCTCCTCTCCTACAGGCCTGCACAGCTAGTTCATATATGCTTTTCAATCTTCCAAGTCCTTTAACTCATGTTCAGATAGAATTATGGTGTTAATGTAATTATAAGGAGAGAATGTAAATTTATAATTTGGTAATATCCAGCAAACTTCTGAAAATATCATTGCACTATTTTATTATGCACTGAAGAAGTACAATTTGAAATAAAAGTAATGACATTTGAAACTTTAAATGTGTACTTTCTGATAATAAATACAAAGAATGAAATGTCCTCTTATGAATAAAGAATAATGTAGTGTTTTTCAAATTGACAATCTTTGCACAGCTTCTTTCTTGAAGCACTGACAAGAGGAATAAATGACTAATTTCCTCAAATGGAGCTTGAATCTTGGGAAATTAATTTCAGTACTATATAGCATTTGTTCTGCATGCTATGGAATACAATGATAAACAAGCAAAGGCTATCTGTACTAGGGTTTAATAAATTCAACTGTCACCAACATTTTAATTTTTAAAAGTCTTAGTAGAATTGTACATTGAAGTTAAACACACTGAGTACCCTTAAAGCAAGTTAAATAATCTTGAAATTCATAGCAATTTCATTAAAATTTCACACAAGAAAGCACTATTATCCCTCTTCACTATCCAAAACACATGGTGGTAATAAGTATTATATTTACTTTTTTATATTTTTGGTGAGAAAAGTCATTAGCTATATGAGACAGTTGTTCATGGCTTTCCAGACACAATTTGGCAAATTCCAGGATACATAAACAAGCATTTATAAATTCATCGAGTCCAGTTATAAGTGGATTTATTTTGTCACTGGAATAATTCAGTTAAGTATTCATGTATATTGGTATCAAAAAAGACAAGCAATGGTGTCTATTTTCTGAGATTCTTAAAGGACTTCATAAAAATTATTTTGTCAAACTGACTAAAGGAGAAGCATTAATTATCTCTATGTTCTTAAGCATGCCACAGATACAATATTATAGCCCAAAACTATTTTAATAATTTAAGTCTATAGACCCTACAAATATTTTATTCAGTGTAATTCATTGTGACTTATTTGTAAATTCTTTTACTCATGTCATAAACTCTTTTGAGCATCCATGATTTTCCAGACACAAAGTTAACAAACCATAATAACTGTCTTATTTCCCCCTTTACCCACTAGATACAAGTAACATTCCTTATTCCTTATTTGAATATGCATTCTGTACTATCCTTATTAAGGGAGTCTTCAGTGAAAAGACAGGTAACATTGTTCCCTTGTTCTCCTACCCTGGACCATTCTTTGTCCTAGACAGACTTCTACTACTCACTCTCCTACCTGTCTTCCCAACTGGCTCATCTACATACCTCCTTCCTCATTTTTATCTAACAACACACAAATCTTCCTTTCAAGACAAAATTCTTTATGGGATCACAGATTTGTATATTTCATCATCTTCCAGATATATTTGTCTCGATGAAATTCAAGTACATGGAATTCATTGTGTCAAGAAAACCAAACTCATAATTTCTCACAGCCTCATCCTCCCACACCTTTCCTACCCCACATTTTCTCTTCTGATATTTACCATCTCAGTGGCTCTGTCCTAAATGCCTGGTTTCTTATTCCAATCTACCCAGCTACCTCCAGTTTCTGACTTTCCCACTTGACTTCATCCTTAAATTGATCCTCTAAGGTATTCATTCAAAATAAAGATTCTCTATTAGGAATGACTTTACTCCTTGGGAGATTCCTTTATTTTTACTCCTTTACTCCTTCAAGTCAAGCTTGAAAACACTGTGGTCACTAGTGAAGTCCATATGAGAAAGCCAAAGGGCCTGCACTGCAAGGCTGAAGAATCTATGCTGAAAGCCTGGAGATGGATGTACGAAGGCAATGGTGAAGGCTGCTGCTCCCCTGAAAAACAGAAGCGATAGTTCCATCTTCTGTCCCTATTCATTCTATCCAGGCCAAAAGTCAATTGTCTGGTGCCATCCATAACTAGAGTGAGATTTCCCTCTGCAAAAAGTCAGTCATTCAGAGACACACAGATCTACTCTAAACCAATCAACTGGGTGGTTCTTACTCCAGTTAACACCACAGTGAACTATCACAGTGGTGTCAGCTACAGTGCCACAGGCCTGTAATCCCAGCACTCAGGAGGCTGAGACTGGAAAATTATTGTGCTTTGGAAGCCAGTCTGGGCCACATAGTGAGTTCAGGGCCAGCCTGAACTACACAGTGAAAATCTGTCTTAAAGAAAAAAGAAAGAGAAGAAAACTATCACAGTGAGTAATGAGTGAGTGCATCAATGAGTGAACAGACTGTATGAGTACTTTCTTCTGTGATCTTTTTGGGTCTTTTTTAAATGATCACTTACTTGCTAATATGTCTAGGAAACTTCCTCATTATTTGGTCTGTAAGTTTGTCCTCCACAGTGATAGGATTTAGAATAAACAAGGACAAAGATTTCTCATTTGTATAAGTAGTTTGATATCTTAAAACTGCATTAACAAGATCCTTAATTTTATTTGCAATGAATAAAATGAAAAACTCTTCCAATCCCTCATCTCTAATAGCTTCTGGTGCCCTTCCCCTACCTCAATATTTTATTAATTTGCTTAAAATACTTCAGTTAGAGCCTGGAGGTATGTTATTGAGTATAATTTGATAGTAGGGCATTTTCTTGGCATGCACGAGGACCTAGCTTCAGTGAAGAGAGTTAAACTAAAAATGAAACCTTTTGGTTAAATGTTTCTACAAATTATTTTAGCAAAACTATGAAATTTTAAAAGGAAAAAAAAAAACCTGAAAACTACCTATTATTTTTTCAGTCCCCTTCAGGACAGCCTCTGCTTCTCAAAATCACAGAAGAGTACCCTACATCATAAAACTGTCACTTGTAACTTCAAATCAACTGTAGTAAACAGATATCAGGGCTTCCACACAGTGTTCTCCAGAAACAGGATTATTATAAAGGCTTAGGTCTTCTAGCCAAGCTACATAAACATGTACAGTTCCATTCCTCCAATCACGCAGCAGGACGGCAGAGAAAATACAGAGATAGATAGCAGCCTTAGCTCAAGATGGCATCAAGCTCCTGGGTCTAAACTTCACAGCCAGAGAAGCCATATTTATCAATGAAATCAGCACATGGCTGACAGTGAGCTTAGGTAATATAAATAATTAAATTAAAAAATGACAATCAAAATAATTAAAAACTGACAATTTAGTTTTAATACATAGGTGGCTGAAAAATTTCTATTTTGTACCTCTTCTCAAAGTAAAATTATTTCTAAAGACAAAAATTACCACGTATCCTGAGCACTAAAGCAACACTGAAATATTTCTCAAACTTTATCTGAATACTAAATAAAATATAGACAATGTACAGACCCTGTTTCAAGTAACCATAATTTTATAAAAGTCATGCTAGATTTTAGAAAATATATACCAAAGATTTAGGAAATGTATAATAATATTGTAGAGCTCTTTGTAACAAAATTAACTGTAGGGGGCCGGGGAGATGGCTCAGTAGAGTAAGCGCTTGCCTGGCAAGTGCAAGGGCCTGAGTTCAATCCCTGGTTCTGCCAAAAAAAAAAAAAAAAAAAAAAAGAAAGAAAAGAAAAAAGAAAGAAATTAGCTCTAAATAGATATAGGCAGGAAAGATTGTTTGCATGTATGTGTGTATTTTAAGCAACCGCTAATCCATTTCTATCTTTACTTCCATGTCAATTATTATTATAAAGATAAATTATTTCAGTATGATCGTATGATTTTTAACGTTTTTAGGAAAATTATCCACAAACTTCTTTAAAAATACATTTTCATGAATACTATATTGAAACTTGACATTTTCAATTAACACCTTTTTGCACAATATAAAATTTTTAAGTGGAAAGAATATATTTTAAATTTTAATATTTTTACATTGAAACCTGTAAGTCTCACAGATAGTGCAGCTTTTACGTTATTATTTAAAATAATTTCCTTTGACAAAATTCTGTCACAAATATGTGTCAACGATTTGTCTGTATTATGATTATTTTGAAAGCTTAGTTAAATTTAAACATTTCCAATATATAAATTGATTCAATTAAAGAGAGAGCTCTAACAAAACCTTCTTCTACCCATCATTCAAATTATTTCAAAATGTAATCATAACATTCCAAATGAAGTCTTTTGCACCAGTGGAGCTTCCATTTAACTTGTTTGGTTTCTCCTTTTATACAGATCCCATTCAATATGTTCTTGTTTGCAAGCATTGTTTGCAATAATTACAGTTTGTTATGCATTCAAAACAGGTGACCCAATTCTTTGGTTCTAAATTTCAACTAATTTTGTGGTAGATATTGAAGTTTCTTCTGCAGATTTGTATCTTCTGATGTCCAAGATTCCCAAAGAGGACGATAAATGCTAATAAACTTGAGTAGATGTGTTTTCCATAGAATTTGCAAAGAAAAAATTTGCCTAGCATTTTAGCCCGTGTTTATTTCATTTTTCTCTTATCATTGCTGAAAGGGCTTCTTCCAATATTAAACAGCGCTTGCTAAGTGATATCTACAGAGAGATTGATGACACAGCACCATAGATTACATCCTGTAGAAACGGGCTACTCATCCTCTACACTTCTTACCACAGACACAACTTCCAACATTTCCTGCTAACTCTAACTATAGATGGCCCAGCAGCTTCCTATGTCTGGCACAAAAAGAGTCTCTTAAGGTCTGAGCGCTCTTTGTTTCATTAGTGAACACACTACATGTGGTCTTTGAAGGGAGACAGATGTAGAAAGGATTGGGAGTAGAGAAAAAATCTGTGTATTGCCATCAGATGTGTCCACTCACTAAGCTGAGAAATCTTTTCGAGGCACACAAGTCTGTCAAACTGCTAGACTAGGCTACCAGAGGCAGCAAGCAAAGCAGAAATCTTTCAAACCCAACTCAGCACACATTAGTAAAATAAAACTTGTCCTTAAACACTGCAGAACTGTGGATTCATGCTAAGCCAGACAGAATGTCTGAACAACAAGCATAAATGGGGACTGATGCTGACAAATTGGACATCTGGTCACCCTCCCCAGGAGGTCTCTCTGCACTCCCAGCCCTAACTCAAAAACACTATTTTTACACAGTCCTTCTCACAAATTTGGTGCAGAAAATCATGAAGTAAATAATGTCGGTTTTAATTAAGATTAGTTATAAATCTATAAAACAATTAAATGACCTTTCTCTTTCTTTTCTTACTTGCATATTATTTTCTTAGAGTGAAATACAATTTACTGAATTGTTTTCAGGGAAATAGATATCTATGTCCAATGATTTTGATCTCAACTGTGAAAGCAATCAACGGGATTTCTCCAAGGTAATATAAGTAAAACATTCAAAAGGAAAATTAGAATGAACTTAACAGAGAAAACCATGTTTTGTTGTGGTAGAGATATCATTCACTTAGTCCGTGTAGGACTAAGCATTTGTCAAGTACCAGTGTGGAGGGCTTCCTCAAAGCATCATGAGGTCACTAAGTTAAGGTATGAGGCCTGGGTTAATGACATGGAATTTAAAAGCAGGGCAGCCTCATGGCATAACTAAGACATAAAAAAATAAAATTTATATTCAAGTTCCCCCCCTTGTCATTTGCTGAAATCCTTTATTATTGCCAAACTAGAGTTTGCATTCATAAAACTGACACAGGAAGGGGACCAGGAAATAGAAAGGGGCAGGGACAGAAGGTGAGAATGCAAAAAGAATTAAGCTATACCGTGTACATGTACCAACTCCATAAGATGAATATAGTGGTACGTACTATATTTGTGTAAAAATTTTTATAAAGAAAAAGCTTTTAAAAGGGGTAGAGGGCTGGGGCTATAACTCAGTGTCAGAGCACCTCTGAGTTCAAATCCCCAGTGCCAAAAACAGAAACATAAAGAAAACAGCATGCTAACATTCTTGGATGAAAGGATGTGAGATAGTATGACACAATGATACACAGATAAATTTGTTTTGAATTTATCTTTTAATGTTTTTGATACAGGGTCTCACTTCGCAGACTCGTAGTGATCCTCCTGTTTTCAGCCTCCCCAGCACTGGGATTACAGGCATGAGCCACCAAACCTGGTCTCAGTGGCTGGCTCAGTGAACCTGCGGGCGGGGCCCACAAGGCATGTGGTTCTAGAGATCAAGCCGCAGTCCCTGCAGTTGCCTAAACAGGACCTTTGTCTACTGAGCTATCTCATTGACCCTTGTTTTGAATTCTTTTCAAAACATAGGCAGAATTAAAGAGGAATAAAATAAATTTGATAAAAACGTTAGCAGCAAATATATCTAACATAATTTGAAGAGAATAGTTGTTAACCTTATAATTTTTCTTACATATTAAAAATAGCTCAGTGACTTACCACTGCCTAACCCTAAAATTAATTAAGCGGAGCGACTTTTAAGTCAGAACCTCACCAGTGAAATCTCACCATACAAGTAAAAGTTTGAGGAAACTTCCTCCCTCAAAATTTATTTTGGGAAAATTTGTAAGCCCAAATTAAAATTGCTATAAATTGTCACAAATATATTCTATAAGGCAAAACTAATTCTCAAAGAAAAATTAGTTGATGAAAATGAAGCTGAACAATTCAAATATTTTAAAATATATATATACAATTGAAAAACACGAGGGGCCAGCAAGATAGCTTAGCGGTCTAAAGCTGCCACTCAGGCATGCTCAGCAAAATGTTCAGGGACCACAGTTCGATCCCAGGCACCGCATGTCACAACAGCCCCATCCATAGGGTGGGCTGAGCTCACCACAAGAAAGAAAAATGCATGCACGCTAGGCTAACATCATGCTCCTTAGTCTCAGTGAATTCTTCCAGGCAAAAAAAGTTTTAGATATGCTGACCGTATAGTAAAAGCTTCACAAATTGAGAGGGGCACTGTGTTATTTAGAATTGGCAACAAGTTCTAAAGGTAGAAATTTTGTGTAGAATATAAAATTTTAGTAGAAGTTATTCATTTAGCAGATTATTACTATTATTATTTAGATTATTAATAGTACAAAATTATTTCATATACTGGGTATCTAAAAATAAATAAATCAAAAGCTAATTGTGATTACTTTTTAATCTGGATAGGTGTTTAAACTATAAGTATCTATATATAAAGGTCACCTTTTATGTCAGGTTTATCCTTATGATTTTCTCTGACAACATGACTTTATTTATTTATTTATTTTATTTATTTATTTTTATTTTTTTGGCAGAACCAGGGATTGAACTCAGGCCCTTGTGCTTCCAGGGAAGCACTTATTCCACTGAGCCATCTCCCCAGCCCCAACCTGACTTTAATTTTTCATCACTTACCACCCATTTTCTTTCAGATGGAAAAATTTCTAACTAGTTTCTACCTCTGGATTCTGACCATATTATTTCTGGAATAAGTGGGAACTAAATTTATTAATTTGCTTTTGTCCCTAATTAACAAAGTTTAGAAATTAATTGAATAAGGTTTCATATTCTTTGGATTGAAAATAAAAAAATTTTATGATACAATGTTTTCAGTTCCTTTGGGAAAATTCCCAGTAGGGGGATAGCAGGCTTGAATGGCATTTCTGGTCCTACTCTTTTGAAGAGTTTCCACACTGACCTCCACAATGGTTGCACCAGTCTACATTCCCACCAGCAGTGGAGAAGTGTTCCCTTTCCCCCACAAGCTCTCCAACATTTGTTGTTGGTTGATTTCCTCATGATAGCCATTCTTTCTGGAGTGAGATGGTATCTCAGTGTTGTTTTTATTTGCATTTCACGGATGATTAGTGATGTGGAGCATTTTTCATATATTTATTTGCTTTTTAATTTTGTCCTCTGAGAAGTGTGTATTCATCTCAGATGCCCATTTCTGAATTGGGTCTTTAAATTTGAGGACCTTGTTATATCTTAGTTCTTTATATATTCTAGGTAGTAGACCTCTGTCTGATTGCTTGTTAGTTAGGATCTTTTCAAAATTTGTGGGTTGTCTTTTCACTGGTCAAGCATTGGCCATGATTCATCCACATGGATGACACAGACAAAGGATCTACAGAATAAGGTACAGGACTACAAGAAAAACCCTGAGGGGACTTAACTGACCTTATAAGAAATATAAAGTTCATGTGTTGGTATATAAGTCTTGCTCTATCTAGGTCTTAGCCATCCAGCAGAAAAGTATAAAAATGAAGTATACATCGCGGGGCCATAATATTAAGTTGAGCTGTAAATGGCTATCGTCAACAACTTCTTTGAATAACTCACTATTGTTGTGGAATGCTGGACTGTGTTGGATTGTGTTGTCGAGTTCAAGCACCTAAGTTAGTTGAATGATAATAGAGTGCCCATCTCTGACAGGTGTAGAGCAAGGAAGGGGTATAGAATGGAAGAATCATGAGGTGTGTGTATGGACAGTACAGTTGGGATAGATAACGCTGTGCTTCTCCATAATTCTATGAGAGGCAAGATTTGCACTAATGGTGGTTGGACAGGATATTATGCCAGCTTCTAGTACTATGGACAACCGCTAGGAAAATAACAAGGTAGAAAGTATTAATTATTGAATCTTTGATGTAATTCAGGTATAAAAATAAGATACACAAACAGCTACAGTCTCTTAATTTACTGATAAGAGACATACAGTATAATAATGTCTGTAAGTATAATATCATGTATGCACCTCTTATGATACCAAAACATTATGAAAACAGTTTGCAATGTATTAATTTATGAAATCCATCTTGTCAAGTTATCCTAAAACTCTCTCATCAATATTTGTACTTCAATAAAACAAAAGTAAAAAAAAAAAAAACCACACTGTGAACGGCCACAAAAGTGAAGTGAGGAAAGCCCTGTTGAAGCGGGAGATGGCTAGTGCTTCATCTAGCCAAAGAGGCTCAAATGGTTCTGAAAATTTGGTGGTCGTCGTGGAGGTGGTTTTGGTGGCAATGACAGTTTTGGTTGCAGAGCAAACTTCATTGGTCAAGGTGGCTTTGGCGGCATCCATTGTAGGGGTGAACATAGTGGCAGTGGAGACAGCTACAATGGATTTGATAATGATGGAAGAAATGATAGAGGTGGTAGAAGCTATAATGAATTTGACAATTGCCACTGTTGGTTTTCAGATTTTGGACCCATGAAGGGAAGAAACTTTGGAGGCACAAGGTCTGGGCCCTACGGTAGTGGAGGCCAATATTTTACCAAACCGTGAAATCAAGGTGGCTATGGTGGATGCTGCAGCAGCAGTAGCTAAAGCAGTGGCAGAAGGCTTTAAGCACTTCCAGGAAACCAAGCTTAGCAGGAGAGGAGAGCCAGGGAAGTGACAGGGCAGCTACAGTTACAACAGATTTGTGAACTCAGCCAAGCACAGTGGTGGCAGGGCCCAGCTGCTACAAAGAAGGCATATTTTGCATAATACTTATGTGTATGAGAAAAAAACTCTAGGATTGTATTTGTGACTCATTGTGTAACAGGTCATTTTAGTTTCTGTCCTGTGGAAAGTGTAAAGCATTCCAACAAAGGGTTGGCCTGTAGATCTTTTTTGTACCCATGCAGTTGATTGCTAAATGTAATAGTCTGAATATGACAATGAATAAATGTGTCTTTTTAAAATGTGCTATAAAAAAAAAAACCAATGTATGAAACGTTCCACTGCGATCACCCTTTCTTATTTTTCATCAAAGAAAATGAAAACAGTAGAATTCTCTTTTTTGGTAGAGTCTCTTCTCCTTAAACATCAATACTCTGTCATTCATTGGGAGAAAAGTTCACAGTATTTTAATAAATTGATGGTGCAAGCATTAAAAAAAAATAAAAAAAATTAAAGAGCCTGCAAGCAGGCGCAGGGGCTGGGGGTTTGATCCCCAGACCTGTTGTGCCGACCTTGCTCCCTAGGGCATGCTGAGATGGAGATTATGAGGCTGGGTATGGTGGTGCTTACCTGTAATCCCAGCTCTTCGGAGGCTGTAAACAAGAGAATCACTATGAGTCTGATCTATGTAGTGAGACCCTGTACACCCTGTACACTCTTCCCTAAAATACAGAAAAAAATTAAAAAAGTAAAGAAAAACCTTTACTAAGACACAAATGTCATATTAGATTTATAGTATTATACTGTAAAAAGAACTCTTCATATGAACCCCTTCATCATTACCTGAGGAACTAAATCAAGAAATTAGTCAAAGAAAACTCAGTTCCTCCAGACAGAATCCCCACTTTATTAATTATGCCTCATGCCACTTTTTTAATGACACATCTGTCATTTCTCAATAAAACTCTTAGACATTTACACACTTTAGTGAATATTTACTAAAGAAAACATCTAACAAGGATAAGAGATAAACTATAATTAGGAACTTTAGTTATTTGTTGTTGAGAAAATTTTAAATATACATATTTATGTGCATATGATACGGGAAAGAGTAAATGTATTTGTGAGTTTTCTTAGAATTCATACTCAGTAATGTCCCAGATTACTCAGTGATGTCCCAAATTGTCTGATCAAGGAGACTATGGGGCCACAGAGGAAAGTGATCAACGATGTAGAGTGTCCCTAAGCAGGTTACATTGAGAGAAAATGTTCTCTTAGGCTTTCACAGAGAGCAAATTGGTCAAGCAATGGCCATGCCTCATTCATATGGCTGACACTGACACAGGATCTACAACCTGTGGCACAGGGTTTCAGGATAAATACTGAGGGGATTTGACTGGCCTTTCTTATTTATATAGGTCTTGCATGACCTTGGTCTTAACCATCCAGCAAAAAAATATAAAAACAAGGTATAGAAAGTAAAGCCATATTAATATGCTGAAATACAAAAGGCTCAAGTCAACAACTTCTGACATTGCCAGTCCTACAAATAACCCACTACTATTACAGACTACAGGAGTATATTGGATTATTTTGCTGAATTCACACACCTACAATATTTAAATGACAGAAGAATACCCAGCTCTAACAAAAATAAACAAAAAAACAAAAAAACAAAAAAAAAAAAAGAAAGAGGATACAAATGAAAGACCATCTTGTATCTATATATACAAAGAGTTAGGATAGATATACAGCTAGTTTCTCTTAATTCAATGAGAACAAAGATTTATACTAATAGTGTTTGTGGACAGGATATCATATCTGCATCTTATACTATGAATAATCACTACAAAGACAATAGTATGCAATGTATTAATTATTGAAACTGTCCTATTAATTGATTTTGAAACTGTCTCATTGTTACTTGTTTCTCAGTAAAATTAATAAAAAAAGAATTCATGGCAAGCACACTTTTTTGCATTAATTACATGAATAGTTTCTTTGGTCCAACAGCTACAAGATGTTGGATGCTGAGAATACATATTTACAAATTTGGGAGACTACTCTTTCATTACATGACCAACAAGTTTGCCTCGTGGGACAACATGTCCTTTGTTTTTCATCGTGATTAATGAGCATCATTGAATTTCTCCTATAATGAAAATTTGTCTGCCCTCTGACCTTTATGGAACTATTGTTCTAAAAGCATCCTGTCGTATAAAACAGGGCAGTAGCACCCGCCATGATTCCTTTCAACCTGATTAGTGGTGAATAAACTATTAGACTTCGCACTCATGTATTAGTAGGATGACATGATACAGGGAATACAAGAATAGCAGCCTGATAGAAGTTAAATATTTGAGAGAAGGGTAAAAACAGCTTGGAAAAAATGTCAAGCTATCTCCTCCTACAGCTTATTTCACATTTTATAATTTTTTTCTCATAAATGTGAGGCTAATAATAGATGAATCTGGATCAGCCAGCCTGTCTTCTTACCTGCTCCCCTACCCCCACCAGGCTGTGTTTGCAGTTCTGCATTCTCTGTGGCTCTTCTCAGAAGTAGACTGGCAAAGGAGCTTTCTCTTCACATTCCCTGCTTCTGCATTTCCAAATACATGTCTCCCTTCTGCAAATCCCTATTTTCCACGAGAAAGCTAATTGACCCCGAGAGCTATGGCATGTTTTATGGGATTATGTATTGTAAAAGATAACACAGAATCAAATCATGTGGTACTTGCCATATACCAAGAAAAATATTAAAACAACAGTGAAGAGGGGAGAGACAGTTGTTGCTGTTGCCTTGGAAAGTTTACTTTGCACAGAATGAAGGGGGCACTACCATTTTAATTGTGCCTATACAAAACATGTCCTTACTTCTGAAATGTTGAAATAAGGTATACCTTGCAATCACATAGTTCATGCAGATTATCCATTATTCATTTTAAAAATTCAAATCTGTGTACATTCTCTAGTGGTCCAAAACTTTTCTTGTGACAAGGTGAATGCTTGTTATTTCTCCAGCTTTATCTTATGTCACAGTCAAACCACAACCCACTATGCTCAGTCTTGTACTGCCACATTGGTTCTAGCCCCTGATAGTCTGCTGGACTTGCTGGGAGTGTTGTCCCATCGCGGCCTTCTAGCTCCTTTGGTTCAGGACTTAAGAATCACCTCAGGAAACCATTTGTGTCATTGCCTTTGTTTCCTCCCTATATTTTGTTCTGAAGCTCAGCAATAGTTTGGCCCTGAAAATAGGACTGGTTGTTGGATCATTATAAATCTGTATGATTTAGCGCTGTCAAATACATGGTGGACAGTCCATAAATATCTATTACTTGAAGATGAAGAAAAAAACTATTACATTTTGAAATTATTGCAGGAGTCCCTGATGTAGCCTTCCCAAGCCCTTCCAAATACTTTTTCTTTCAGTGTTTAAACACATACATACATAGACCTCTCTCAAAGGCTTTCTTCAGTAACGTTCCTGTGATCAAGTACCACATTTGTGACACACACTGTTCCAAATTTAAAATCTTTTCCTCCAATTATTTAAAATTTCACTGGGAAATAAGCCCATAATGAACAAAATAGAAACAATAACAATAACATAAGGCTTTGTATAAGACTTTCTGTAGTGAAATGTGTTTCTATGCATTTGATATACCTTAACTTATGTAATCCCCATACCAATGCACCTAGATAAAACTTTCATTGTTACAAAGGAAGAAATTAAACCATTAAGAAGTTATATAACAAGCCCAAGGTTGGCATTAAATGGCAAATCTGTGATGTGAATCCAGGCAGCCTGACTCCCAAATTAATGTTTCTAACTACTATGTTATGTGGCTATAAATGGCTATTTATTCACCTCCCAAAGGTGTTAAGATTAATCGCCGTGTGAAAGGATAAAAATAATGGTACAACTTTCCAGGAGGCAAAAATGACTCCACACCAAGAAGATTTGGGGAAATTTTATGGGAGAAGTGAATACAGACTGGAATTGATTTATCAGAATTTATGTGATTTAACAAATCAAAGTGGTAAATCGCCTTATAGTAGACAAAACAACCATGAGAAACCAAAGATGAGCAAGAAGAGCATTCTTTGTGAGAAAATACTGGAAGGTATCTAAGAGCATGAGCATTTGGAAAGAAACTCTAGAGTCAGCAGTTCAAAGCATTTCCAGCTAACCATGGAAGTCATTGGAACAAATAGCCAACGAGAAGTGAATAAAGTGTCTCAAAACAATAATGCTAGTAGTTTGTAAAGCAAAAATCAAGGTGACTGAGCTTGGAAACAAGGATCTAATTAGAACAGTAATTCACAGATCTGTATAGAAATTATATAATTGTTGCTTCACTTACCACTTTCCTCCTGTAAGAATTTGAATTTGAAAACTCTTGAATTTCAAGTTGGAAAATCTGAGTTTAAAATCTATTTCTGCCAAGCCACTGAAAGCCCAAACTGCATTTTCTCCATGATAAAATGAGGTTGTTAAAAAGTAATTTTAAAAAATAGCATTTTTCATGCTATCAGATTTCCAGGTGCCAAAGATTTTATTTAACCTAATATCTAATCAAATAACTCTTCAGATATTATAAGTTGTTCAAAGGAGAATACAAAGAACCACACAGACAGGCAGGAAGAGATGGTGAAAACTACCTGACAAATAGACTAGAGTCAGACACGCGAGCTTAAATACCAAGCATCTCTCTCATCTGAGGAAGGTAAAGCAAAGATGGCAGCATAAAGGTCGGCCAGGAGACAAGCTCTCTTGCACATCGCAAGGGATCCGGCAGAACAGGCCAAAGGGATAGAGGAAAAGGAAGGGGGAATATATAAGACAAAGATATGCCATGTACAGAGACCTAATAACCTCAATGAACGTAAACACATGTCAAAAACATGAGGTCTAAAATTAATAATATAAACAAGAATGAAAATGAGGAGGACAGGCAAGATACCTCAGCAGACTAAATACCTGCTTTGGCAAGCACAGGAACCAGAGTTCGATCCCCAGTTCTGCATTCCTTGCCATCCCCACCCACCCCCCTGGGGTATGCTGGGCCAGGGAGTGAGTCAGGCATGGTGGCCCACCCCTGTAATCCCATCCCAGGGGAGTCAGAAAACAGGAAGATCACTACAAATCTGAGCTGCATAGTGAAACACAGGACCAAATATTAAAAAAGAAAAAGAAAATGGAGAAAGGGAGTTTAGAGAAGGAGGCAGGTGGGGAGAAGAGGATGGAGATTAATAAGTAAGTTGTGTTAGGTACATGCACCCACTCCCCAAGATGATTGTCAAGTTCATGTACTGCAAACAAATAAGAACATAGTGAGGTAAAGCAGAAGCAGTCCATCTAGCCTCCATCAGACAACAGTATTTGCGTATCTATAGACAAGAACCACTTGCATTTCTATGAGTTATCTATAGTTCACAAAATTGTCAAAAACTCAAAGGCAACGAGCAGTATATAATTAGATAACCAAGAAATATATTCTGCTTTTAAAATACCTAGGTTACTCTTAAAGATATCCAGAAAAAAATTAAAAATTTCACTTCAGTCTCCCATTTTGTGAGAGTGCCTGTCTCATGAGGCTGGTGTGGTCACTGGGTGACTGAGTCTATGATATAGGATTAGAACAAGGATTTAGAGCTTCCTCACACAGAGAATTTGGTCACAGTTTTATTACTTCACCTCTTGATAGTATCTAAACATGTTCTCAGTATACATACCAATAGAAAAACCTAGATGTAGGAAAAAAACTATGTACAGAAAAACCTAGATGTAGAAAAAACCTAGATGTCTCTCATGAGATTAAGTGTATAAGAGAATATATGGTTGGTGTTAAGGTGCTAAAGGACATCAATTGCTAAATAAAGGAGAAGCTGAGGGTCTATCGGGAAATCTAGAGCAAGGAAAGAAACATTAGCCTGGCTCAATAATCAGCCTTGGTAGCAAGTTATTTGCTATTGTTTGTTTCAGAGCACTTTGCGGTAAGAGAAACTAACTTGAGTATATTAAATTTTTTAAAACAGCACACAGGGCTGACCAAATAGCTCTATTCATGGAAGCCGGACAAAAAAGGCGCAGGGGCCAGAGGTTCCATCATCACTAGAGTCAGATCTCATAGTGAGACCCTGAACACCCTGTAGACCCTTCCCTAAAATTTAAGAAAAGCAAATAAAACACACCTAACAAATTGATACAAGGTTAACAAACTTACAGACTCTTCAAGAAATGTAGACAATGATGCAACTTGGGGAAAAAGGCAAGAAGCAAGGAAGGTCTGAACTGAAGACACAAAATGCAAGTGAGATGCATTACAAGACTGAGATTTCTGAAAGAGATGACTACACAAGGAGCCACCATCACGTATGTTGAACTTTAGTACAGTGTGGTATCCAAGAATGGCCCCAACAGGGCCTCATTATCACATCACTTATCTCAGGCTGCTGAGCCCATCAGCTCAACTTGGATGGCACATTGTGTCCTGCTCTACTGGGGAATTGGTGCATGGAGTATCTCTCCTTTCACTGTTCTATTGCATGGCAGAACCCTGCAGCACACCACCCCTGCACACAATAGTCAATCCTGCGAAAAATACTGGCAGTGGTAGAGCAAACAATAAAACAGACAACCAGGACTGAGTAAGTGTTAAGATTCCCCTGGGTCTCTCTTGGCCTTGGAGAGGTAGCGGTGCAAGAGAAAGGAGAAAAGAACATTACAAAACCAACAGAGAAACACGCTAGCATGATGGAATGCAGGAGTCCCAGTGTCAGAGGGGAGCAGATACTGAAAGACAGAAAGCAGAGCAGAAGTGCTGAAGACAGTGAGAAAAAGGTACTCAAAGATCCCCAGAAGATGGAAAGGCTGCAGAAGAGGGCTTACGTGTTCCTATGATCATTGTTGGTGAGGCTCAGGGGAAATAACAGATGATAGAAGTTGTTACTGGCATTGTTTTACCCAAGCATGTGTCTCGTGAATCATTTTTACTTTCATTCTCAGAAATGATGGTTTTCCTCACAACAGCTTCAACTTACCCTAAAAGGGCCTTTTCCTTTTTTGTATATAACTGAGTATTATAGTTTAAAAATACCTGGGCAGCACGGTAGTATAACTCAGTGGTAAAGTGCAAGCTTGCCATGGGGAGGCCTGATCTCCATTCCCATCACCTAAAAAATAGTCAAGATAATTTCACTTTTTAACCTTGACCTGACTCATCCATATTTTTTCCTCCAATGTTTACATTGATAAATGCATGCTATCACGGGACTTTTTCAGGTAACTTCTAACCCATAAGACTCACACCTCCAACTATGAAGCACATAACTTTGAAATTCCTTAATTCTATAATACATGCTTGATGAACACTTCTTTAAGCAGAGATTTAGTCATGGCGAAGTAGAAAAGAAAGACAAGTGAGTCAGGTTAAGACGGTCCACCGTGCTCATGGCAAATGGCGTAAACAACTTTCGATTGTCACTTCCTCATCAGTTAAAGAAGAACAATAAACACTAGGACACTAAAAATACCATCACTAACACCTCATTTAAAATGATAAGCCAATAAAAATACAGCATATACCTCCAAATGTTAAAACAATGCACCACAAAAACGCTATTTTCAAGGGTAGTACTGCCTTCTATCAGGATCAAACAAAAGCAACTTCTTCAAATGCCATAGCAAATCATGGGCAGAGATATTTTTGGAAATGAAGTCCTTTGTCACATGCTTCAAAACATACCATGCAGGTAGCTCCAGTTTTGCTCAAAACTTACTCTGCTATACTTAGGCAGTTCTAACTTTGCTTAAAATTACTCTAATATTTTTTTTTTTCTCATCCCAGAAGTATCTGGCTATCTATCCTCCCCAAATAGATGCCTGGTGTCTTGCTACTACTTCCTGTCACTATAATAGTATCTTGTGCTTATATGACATCTAGTTTAGAGAAAATTTGTGTCTACTGTTTCATTTGACTTTTACAGGCGCACAAATACAACAAACAAATATTCAAATAAGCTTGCCAAAATGCTTAAAGTTTTTTTTTTTTTTAATTTCTATTTTTTGGTGGTACCAGAGATCAAACTCAGGACCTTGCACTTGCCAGGCAAGCATTTATTCCACTGAGCTATCTCCCCACAGCCCTAAAGCAAAAATTCTTCACTGAAAGCATCCACTTTGGAGTCTCCTTTTTATAACTGCACAATTATCACCAACTTATATTCAATACTTAAGACAATCATCTGAAAGCTTTTACGGCTAATTTTACAACACTTTTTCCTATCCAAATTTTAAACTGATAAAGTTCCGTGCCTACCTGAGCTTTCTAGTTCACCTTTATTATTTTCAGCTGCACTGTTTTGTTTGCCCTTTTAATGCATGCACATGTGCACGTGCACATACACACACACACAGAGGTCAAACTATGAGGTAAAAAATCATATATTACACCTTCATCTTTGTATCTCCTGGGTCTAATGAAGTGCCTGATACTTTGGAAATATTGCATAAATGACTGTCAAACTAAGTGGAAAGGAACAGGATAAAGAAAATCATGGAGGAAAGGGCAAGAATGTCATGACTCAACAAGAAAGAAAGAAGAATGCCCATGGAGACATACAGGTTGTTATTTGTCTGTATGCTAAAACTTCATTAAATTGCATTAATATTTAATTCTTATACATACTTCATACTGAACACTAAACTACAGGTTTTGGAAAGAAGGGTATATTAAATACTGGAATTACAAGATGTCCATTTTGCTGCACTTAGAAATGATACATTTTTGAGAATCTAAAACTTTTATCAAATAGAGAATGAGCATAATTCTTGCATAGAATCAGGCTTAGCTTCCAAAGTACAACTCCTTCATAAATGATGCTTTCAAGTGAAAGTTTCAGTGTCTCTATAAATGAATCTTTTTAAAAGGTTATGTGGAAATGTTAAACTATTATGACAATCATCGACATTTATGCACTTAAAACATTAAAAGAACTGAAGAATAATGCTTCTAATAATATTTGACTGGTTTAAATTCCCAGCATATTTGTGCACCATTTCTAAATATACTGTCACAGATATTCCAAAATGAAGCAAGGTAGGTAGTCACCTCCTTTTTCTGGAGTCAAGCTAAACGAAAGTAAATATAATGGAATAAGATCCAACAACAAATTTAAGCTAACTGCAGAGAAAACCAAAAAGGAGCATTTTGAAAAACATAACCAATTATTCCAAGTGAGCATATGATTTGTTTGCTATAAAGATTTAATGTCAATACTAAAAGATATGTGGTTACTTTAGATTTAGGATAGAAGATAGCTAACTGAACAAATGCCCCCATTTCTCAAATACTCTTGAAAAGTGTCATTGAGAAAATAAATGTAAATACAAATAAACACCTAGGTTTGGGGATAATTTTAGATCTCCTGGAAGACACAGAACAGATTAGACTAGGCTAATCTGAAAAGCCAACAATTTAAGATTATTTCCATCAGAGAAGAGCTAACAGAATTAGATTCTATAATCAAGGAGGAAAAGGATGATGTGTTTAACAACCAGGATATCTAACTCATGGTTGATAATTATTGCAGTTATTGTTTTTTTAAAAATCCTGTCAAAGTTAAAATTGTGACCTGGATGACATGAAAAGGACATGGACTGATACTGTGGACAAAGTTAAACAGTGAAGTTGAACAGTATGAGGAAAAAGCTAAAAGGTGTAGGGACTAGACACAATGTCTAGTACTCATAATACTAAGAGTTCTAGAAGGTAATAATAATAATAATAATAATAATAATAATAATAATAATAATAATGAGGAGAAAAAGTCCTAGCTCCTAAGATTCCATTAAAAAATTATTTTATTTATTTATCTATTTTTGTATTTTGGGGGGAAGGGTTTACAGGATGTTCAGGGTTTCACTACTAGATCAGACACATAGTGATCCACCTATTTACAGCCTCCCAAGATCTAGGACTACAGGCGCGCACCACCACACCCAGTCTCAGTTGCCATCTCTTTATAAAAAGTTTAACTGCATACAAAGAAATAAAATCCAGCCATTAAAAGTAAGAAAGAAAAATACAAAGAACAACATGTAAAGAGATTTAATTTAATCAAAATATCAAAATCATAATATGTTATATACTATTTTATAATACTATTTTATAATACTAAGAATAATACTAAATACTTTACTATTTTATAATACTAAGAATATTAGCAGATCGATAAAATATAATGCTGGGGGGATATTGGAAAATGAGTAGTCTCATATAGCTTCAGTGGGATCATGATTAATTTAGTAGGAAAATGGTAGAGAGCAATAAAATGTTAATTACAAATGTGTTTTGACTTAGCAATTCCCTCTCTAGCATTCTATCTTATGGAAATGCATACATGTACTAGAACATAAAATCATGAGTTTATAGTAGCGTGTTTGAATAGTAGAAAATGAAACAATGTAACTATTCAAGAGAGTAAAAATGATGAATTATGTAACTGCTCTTTGAAATGTGCTGTAACACAGCAATCCCAGGGAAAAAGATGTTGTAATTTTCTTAATATTACATAGATTATCGATGTGATGAAGTACTATATGCATGTTAAATTGTGCATATATATTGTTTAATACAATAAATACATGAACTGAAAGATTCCCAAGATGTATAAAGTAGAGGCGAAAAGTGCAATGAATTAAAATAAGAACCTACTTATTATATGTATATATGAATGTAAATACATAATAATCACAAGGATGCTTACTAAGCCTTTTGCAAAGGATTTATAGGTAAATTTCTTATACTTCCTAGGATTAACAAATGTGTGTGTGTATGTGTTTGTGTACATGTGTATAAAATATGGAGTTAGAAAGACGTATATTTTTAATTTAATATATATATAAGTACTATTGGAGTTGTAAACTCATGCATTTATTTCATAGTTAAAAAATATTTTTCAGTGGGTCATATATTACTATTCTTATCTAAAAATAAAAGTTTCTTTGTAAGTCTTAAGTTACGATCATGCTAGTTTCTCAGATTAAACTAGTTCACAGTACAAAACTAAGAACAATTAAAGCATGTGTAACCACTTTTTAATATACATCAAAAGCATAATTGCATACATCTATCACATGTCCTTTTTAAAATTTTTTTCTTCATTTAATTTTTATTTTTATTAGTAGGTGTTTTAGTACACAATTATATTCACAGTGAGTAACTGGCACATGTACAGAACACAATTAATCTCTTAACATTCCTTCTCCTTTCCTTTCTGTCCCTCTCTCCACATATTGGCCCTTTCGCCTTTAAAATCCATTAAAATAAAACTAGCACAGCAAACTTAAAATAAGACAAAAAAAAATAACAACAACAACAAAAAAATACAGCAACTGTTCTCTGCTATTATGTTAGTGCCTGACAGATTTAAAGTCTGACTGCTAATTCTACCATCCTTTACATAAATATAAAAGCGAGATTATTGTCACACTGTCTGTTCTACTTGTTGTTCTGAGAAACTAACTCATTCCCAAGAGCTTCCTATTTTCTCCCACATTAAACCCATCATGCATCTAATATTTTGGGGCTATAAATAAATTGGACATATCACCCACACAGTTATTACGTGGGGAAAAAATTCTTCATTCAAGCCAGGTTTATATACTTTGCTTCTTATACCTCATTAATTATAAAATTAATTCAACTTAGCCTTTTAACATACTTGTGCTGGAGAGGGGAAAACCCTAGTGTACAGAGCACAAAGAGCATTAGCTAGACAAGAGTGGAGATGGCTGTATTCACTGAGTTTTCTGTTCAAGTTCTGGTCTTGGCAAGACCCAGGGTCTACTTTGACAGCTCAAGGGAAGTAGACTGGTATCAAGAAGAGCAACTACTGACACAGCAGAAAGAGGATGAATACAACTTCTCCTTTGGAACCTCTGCGAGTGAAAACAAGGAAAAAAGCATCGTCTAGTTCCCACATAATATGAGTTACATTCATCAGTTCAAAATCTATGAACACCAGTTGTTTTGTTTTGTTTTTTCTCCTTTGTCTTTTTATGTATTTGGTACAGGGTTTCATGACGCAGCTCAGACTCATAGTGATTGTCCTGTATTCATCCTCCCCAGTGCTGGGATTACAGGCATGCACCACCACACCTGGTCTCAACACTAATTTTTAGGCATTTATTTGACTACCAAACTTCCCAGACATATAGATTCTGGTGAGTCAACTTAAGTTTACTACCCAAAAGGAGCAAAGTATTTGGTGCCTTAACTAGGCCACCTCTGCTTAAAACTCCATGAGAACTTGGTAGAGGCAATTCTAACAGAGTGTCACCTCTGGGTAACTGGTCCTCACCATCACAGATGGCTGTGGCTTCATCTTGGGGAACTAAGTCTTAAGAGTAAGACAAGTGATCAACTAGGCCCAAGGACCACCTATCAACCACAGGGTACTATAAGCTTTCCTTTGCCACCCAGGGTTTGCCAATTGTTTTAGCTTGAGATTCTAATTGTTCTTTTTCTTTTTTCTTACTATTTCTTATATAGTTATATACACACACCTACACATGCATACATACAATGTATATTATTTACACATTTCTGCATGGTAACTCATTACCATAAATCTACTCATATTTGCTCAGAGCTTATCAATTTACTCTCTGTAGATTAGATGGCAGCACAATTTGATCTGTGAGTTATTTGTACAATAAAACAATAATTTTTAGATATTTAAGTGGTTGGAAAACATGAGTAACTTTTATGACTCAGGAAAATAATATGAAATTCAAATTTCAGTGTCCATGAAATTTTATTTACAAATAATAATGCTCATCTGTTCATGTCATGTCTTCAACTGCCATCACATTATAGCAATAGAGGTGAAGAAATCATAAGGTCCACAAAACCTAAGCTTTAATTTGCTGTCCAGCATGCCACAAAAAAGTATGATAAACTCTGCCTAAGATGTACAGAAATATAGAATAAGGAGAAAAGACTACTGGGTATCCCTAATTTAAAAGGAAACTATGACTCAGTGGACTAAGCACCTCCTTAGGCAAGCACAGGGACCAGGGTTCAATCCCCAGTACCACATGCCATGCTGGCACTGCCGCCAGGCGCGTTGAGCCAGCAACCAAGACTGCATGTAGTGGCACACACCTGTAATCCCAGTGCTGGGGAGGCTGAAAACAGGAGGATCACTGTGAGTCTAGGATCACTATGAGTCTAGGCTGCATAGTGAGACACAGTACCAAATACATGAAAACAGAAAGAAAGAAAGGAAGAAAGGAAGGAAGGAAGGAAGGAAGGAAGGAAGGAAGGAAGGAAGGAAGGAAAGAAGGAAGGAAGGAAGAGAAAGAAAGAAGAAAGAAAGAAAGAAAGAAAGAAAGAAAGAAAGAAAGAAAGAGAGAGAGAGAGAGAGAGAGAAAGAAAGAAATGAAGGAAGGAAGAAAGAAAGAAAGAAATGAAGGAAGGAAGAAAATAAAAGAATGAAGAAAAAGGAAGAACTGTGCATTCTCCATTGAATTGAACCCAACTCCCATGGGAAAAGCCAACTCTTCTCTTTTACAATCATCTCAACATCCTTTTGCTTCAAATAAATTTGGGACTTGTTGAACCTTCTAACATCCACCCAGTTCCCTTTTAATAATGAGTTAAATGAAATCCCTGACACCTGTTTATTTTATCACTGTACAAGAATTATGTATTTCCTTTTAAGAAATATTCTTGAACAGAACAAAGACACAACAAGGAGCATGGCCCTTCCTGCCCCCACCTCTTCCCGTAGTGTGACGACGGTAGAGCACAGAAAAGTGATCTGTTTATGCGCTGCCCTTTCAGTATATGAATAAAAGACAAGGCCCAGAAAAGGTGCCCTTAAGCAGCACAATAATTTGTGAAATGCCAGGTGTTCATACAAGGTTTTCTCTCGGAAAGACTTTGAAAACTGAAACAAAAGGCATATTCAAGTATAAAGGACATTCATTTAAACCAGTAAGGGCAGGTTGCAAAACTTTCTTTCTTCCTTTTTAAGAGGAGAGCACTGTGAGAGAATGCAAGGGGGCAGGTTATGTCCCTGCCTCTGTGTCTCCTAGGCAACCAGAGCAGGTGACCCAGGAGAAGAGCTACCCATCCCGCCAGGTCTTAAGGCGGAGCAAATCCAGCTCCTTTAGGTGCAGCTGCCTTCTTGAATTCTTACTGTTGTTTTACTAAGATTACAACTAATGATAGCTTGCATTGTTTCATTTCACTGAATTCCTGTTTTCCATTGGACAGTAATCTTGAAGCTGGAGTTTGCCAAAAATTTCTGAATGACACTAATAATTGTCAAAGTATTATTTCTTCACTTCTGAAGCAAGGAAAAACACACATGTGTCTGCTGGAATTTAAAATAAGTTCATAATGAAAATCAAGAAAAAAGTTCAAAGTATATTTTAACAATGGTTATACTTTTGGAGCATATATAAAAACAAGTACAAGGTAACTGCTCTGGCAGAGTCATCATTAATTGGAAGGCAGGGATTTAAGTTTCCTATAAAGTGATTGTCAGGGCCAGTGAGATAGGTCAGTGGACTAAGTGCCTGCTTGGATAAGCACAAGAACCCAGGTTCGATTCCAGGTACTACATGCCGCACGGGCCCATGGCTGGGCACCCTGAGCCAGCCACAGAGACCTAGTGTAGTGGTTCATGTCTATAATCCAAGCACGGGAGAGGCTGAAAACAGGAGGATCACTAGAAGTCTGAGCTGCTATACCAAATACATAATAAATAAATAAAGTGATTTGAGTTCTTTCTTTCTTTTTCCTTCTTTTTTTTTGCTGCACTAGGGATTGAACTCAGGTCCTTGCACTTGCCAAGCGGGCACTTATTCTACGGAGCCATCTCCCCAGCCCCAAAGTGATTTGTTTTCTGAGAAGTACTGCCTACTCAAACTAAGATCATATGAGACATTTTACACATGAAAATAAAGCCACAACTAAAATTATATTTTTTACAGAAAAAAAATATTTACAAATCTTTTTTTTTTCTGATCAAAGGCCTGGATTGAACTAATATCCACATTCAAAAAATCATCATCATCATTTATTTAAACTATAGAAAAAGTCATAGACATTTTACCAGTGAAGACACATAAGAGTTGTTACCAAAAAACAAACAAACAAACAAAAAAAAAAAAAAAAAAAAACGTTCAGTATCATACCTTATTAGGGAAGCGCACATTAAAACTTAGCTAGATGCTTCTACAAACTCTCTTAAAGGGCTATAATAAAAATTCAGACAGTAAATCTTTTGGCAAAGAGGTAGACAGACTGGAGCCTTCATATATTACTAGTGGAAATATAAAATTCTGTTAGCATTTTAGAAAATAGTTGATGGTTATTTTAAAAAGTTAAAGGTAGGCCAGCCAAATAGCTCAGCAGATTAAAGCACCCGCTTAGGCAGATGCAGGGGCCAGGGGTCTGATCCCTGGTGTGCTGTACCAGCCCCGCCCCCGGGGCATGCTGAGACAGTGACTGAAACTGGGCATGGTGTCACACCCCTGTACTCCTAGCTCTTGGGAGGCTGGACACGAGCGGATCACTACAAGTCGGATCTATCTTGTCAGACCCTGTAGACCTTACAGACCCTGCACTTAATAATAATAATAATAATAATTGTAAGCTCTGCTTCTGTGAGTCTACCTCAGATAAAAGGAAAAAAATATGTCTGCACAAAAACTTGGCTGTGAATTTTTATAGCGGCTTTAAACTACAAATGACTCAAATGACCATTAATTGTAGTACTGATAAAGTAAATGCTGTGTGTTTATGCAATGAATTATAATTAACTGGTCACCAATGTAAAGGAACAAAACAATGATACATTGTATAACATGGATGAACCTCAGAAAAATTATGTTAAATAAAGTAGATGCAAAAGACTATATACTATATAATTCTATTTATGTGGCATATAGAAAAAAGGCAAATGATTGCCTAAGGGTAGCAATATGGGCTAACTACTTTCAGGTAGTCCAGATTTGAAGAATGCCCACATCAGTTCATGAAATGTAAATTCCTAGACCATATAATCCAATTAAAATTCAATAGCATACCTATTTTATAGCACAAATTTGAACAACTATTGAAATAATGTCTGCAAAGCTAAACAATATATAATGAAGTTTTGTTCACTTTAAATGACATCAAGTCATAGGGAAGATAGTGGTTGCAGCTCAAGGGACTTGCTTTCTTTCTTTTTTTTTTTTTTTTTTTTTTGGCAGAACTGGGGATTGAACTCGGGCCCTTGTGCTTGCCAGGGAAGCGATTATTTTATTGAGCCATCTCCCCAGCCCCTGGACTTGCTTTCATAAAGAACCGTAAAGCACTGTCCAGCTGTAGATTCGTATTTCTCCTGTTTGCACTACAATAGCCTAGTCCCTTCATGTATACCCTCAAAATTCACTTCATGGGAAGACGTGTTAAAGATTTACAGCATACCCTAATTTTTTGTTTTGTTTTGTTTTGTTTTTTTGGTGGAACCTGGGATTGAACTCAGGCCCTTGCACTTGCCAGGAAAGTGCTTATTCCACTGAGCCATCTCCCCAGCAGCATACCCTAATTTTAAGAAGTCTCACATAGGTCACAATGCAATTTTACTTTACTCAGCACTGTACTGTTCTTTAATAAGTTATTAATTTCTCCAAAAAATGTTACCAAAGATGACATATTCTTTCTTCAGTAAGTTTTACTGAGCTTTAAAATAACACTGAAAGATGAAATTACTTCTCCCCCCAGAAAGAATGGCTAATATCAAGAAGTCAGCTAATAACAAATGCTGGTAGCACTGTGGAAAAAAAGGAACCCTTCCGCACTGTTGGTGGGAGTGCAAAATGGCACGACCACTGTGGGAATCAGTGTGGAGATTCCTTCAAAAGCTAAGGCTGGAGATCTCATTCAAGCCAGCTATTCTCCAGAAGAACTAAAATTCTCATAACACAGTGATACACGTTCATCCATGTTTATAGCAGCACAATTTGTCATAGCTAAATCCTGAAAACAACCCGGATGCCCATGAGCTGACGAAGAATGGATAAGGAAGACGTGTTGTTTTTTCAAATGGAGTGTTATTCAGCTATAAAACAGTGTAATTTTGAGTATTTTGTCAGAAGTGGATGCAACTAGAGAACATACTGTTAAACGAAATAAATCAAACCTGCATGTGTGAGCATCATATTGTCTCGTTAGTGTGAGAACCTGAAAGAGAAGGATGGAATCCAAAGAGTACAGTAGCTACTGTGAAAAGGGAATGAACTTCAGTTACTGAGTAGAGGAGGACAGGGCAGGGAGTGGGAGAAAGAGGCTTATCTATGTATGTAAGCAGGATGGTTTGGACAGCCATACTGTGCATTTCTGCTGGTCTATGGAAAGAAGTAGTTAATCCTTTAGTTTGTTTTCATCTGTTTTTTTTCCAGTTATTTGTACTTTTTCTCTTCTTAGTTTCTTATACATTTCTTTCTTCCAATTTTACATGCATATAGCTGGAATAACTTCTTGGAAGACAACACTGTATTACAACAAATACTATGAACTCATACTGCTTTGTTAAGTGCAATTGTGCATCGCTTGTAATTTTTTCTGTTTTAATTCTAATTTGTATTCTCTTCTTTCTTTTTTTTTATTTCAAAGTGTACTTCTTTTTATTTTTATTTTATTTTTTCTTGTTTTATTAAAGTACAAATATCAATGAGATAGTTTTTTAAATGTATTTGGTACAGGATTTACAGAATTTCAACAGACAGATCAGACTCATAGTGATCCTCCTATTCTTATCCTCCCAAGTGCTGGGATTACAGGGGGCTGACACCACTCCCAGTCTTGTACTCTTTTTAAAAAAATAAAAATAAATAAATAAATAAATAAGTTTAAAATTTTCATTAAAAAAATAAAACCTACTGCATATATAGCTGAAGCGTTTATATATCCAAATTACACCATCACCCCACCCTCAAGCTACATTCACTGTCCTAAATGAGTGTTTACCACTTCCATGTATATCTTTACACTTTTACCATTGTACAGCTCATAAATACTACATGGTACTTTCGATATTTTTAAAACTTTAGAAAAGCAATGACATGCTTGCTTTTTTTTTATCAAAATTACATTTTTGAGATTCTTCCAAATTACAAATGGTATTTCATTATATTGTCTATCCAGAACTTACTAATTCAATTTATTGTAAAATTTGCTATTAAGAATGACAACGCAAACATTCTGCACATATCTGTTTGTGTACCTGTGGTATATTATCTTCCAGAATTTGTTTCTAAAAGTGGAATTTTTAAAAATTCTCTAAGAAAATATGCTTGTGTTCAGTTTATCTCAGATTGCCAAATTGCCTTCCTTATGTGGGTATTTTTATTTTGTATCAACATAAGGATATTGTTGTGCTCAGATTTTTAGAGTACATAGGCCATACAAAAGTGCAATGTTTTAATTTACATCTCTTAGATTGGGAGATGTAAATTATCAGTGAGATTGCGCATAGCATTTTTCCTTTTCCGTTGCTGTTGTTACTGACTTACGTGAGTGTCACCTCCTCTGTGATCTGCCTTTAAACATTTTTGATTTAGATTACTGGAATGTTCTTTTAAAGTTCTGTTTGCAATCATTTTTTCAGCTCTTTGTGTGTCATATTTCTATCTCCTATCTTTAGCTTACAATTCAACTGTTAAATCATTTTGAAGTTGTCATTTAATAATGATTGTCAATCTTTTTTTTTTTTTTTTTTTTGGTGGAACTGGGGATTGAACTCAGTCCCTCACACTTGCCAGGGAAGTGTTTATTCGTCTGAGCTATCTCCCTGGTCCCTGATTGTGAATCTTTTCTTTACAGTTGGTACCATTCTGTGTCTTTTGAAAAACAATTCCCTTTCCCATGATCCTAATAAATTCTTTCCTACTTCTAAAAAGTTTATTTTTTATTCAGTTTTCACTTAAAAAAAAAAAAAAAAAAAACAATCCTAGGGACTGAATCCAGGGTCTCAACATACAACTAGCCAGCAGTATACCAGGGAGTTACATTGCCAACCATTTTTTTTTTCCTGCTTCAAGCATCCTGGTACCTGGGGTTGATGTGCCACTGTGCCCAGCTTCATTTATTCATTTATGTAAATCTTTTTAAATGTATGTAGTAAGGGGCTACTCACTATGTAGGTTGGACTCATAGTGATCCTCATGTTTCTCAGCCTCCCAGGTGCTGGGATTATAGGCTCACGTCACCACACCCAGTCTCAATCCCCTAATCAGCATGGCCCCAGGAGTGAGCTAGCATGGCAGTCCAGGAATTGAATCCCTGGCCTAAGCAGGTGTCTAAGCAGGTGCGTTAATCTGCTGAGCTATCTGGCTGGCCCACATTTATGTAAATCTTATTTTTAACAATGGCTTGTCCACTCTATCCCATATAGAATTTTCGCAAATAGAAAATTCTCTTTCTTTCTTAGCTCTGTACTTCTTTATTGGTCACTTGTCGAGGCCTACACAATACTTTTTCTGCTATTCATAACCTAACCAGTAATGGATGTTTCCACTTAGTAAAGTAGATCTCTATACTTCACTACTCTTTCACGTTTTCAGTGTAGCTTTTTGTTATTGTGTCTTCTAATGATATCTGCGTTCTCCAGGGCTTCCTACATAAATAATTATGCCATCTACAAATAAAGACATCATTTTCTCTTCTAATTCATGTATCTCATTTCCTTTTCTATTATGAGATTGCATTGGCTAAACTTCCAGGACAATATTAAATAGACCATATAACAGCAGGATATTTTGACTGGCTCCAAATTTTAATACAGATGCTATATTCCAAAATATATAAAATAATTATCGGCAAGTTTTTAGAGAACTGTCTGTAATCAGATTGTGAGCGTTCTATTTTGTTGATATTTTATATGGCATTTCATATCTGCAGTTCTTTTTCTTTTTGGGGTGTTTCCAGAATTGACATCATGACCTGTCACTTGCCAGGCAGGTGCTGTGCCACTGAGCTGTGTCCCAGCCCGCCATTGTGTTTCACGATGAGGGAGCATTAAACACTTTTTCAAGGTTTTTTCTGAATCTAGGATCCTCCATTACTATGTTGTTACACTGAGTAACAAGATGTTCCAAAGCTTAGTGACACAAAACAATTTCTCGTGATGCCATGTGTTTGCTAAGAAAGTCTGATTGATCCAGGAGACGGGCTTCCTAGGGTTCAGGGTGGCCACTGGGCCTCCTTCTCCTTGATATCTTCACTGCAAAGGGGGTTAAACCACATTTCTTGATTGCATTGATATGTTTCCCTTCCTCCAACAGCCAGGAGGGAAAAAGATTGACCCACAATCACTTTTAGGCATTTTCTTTCATCAAATTTGCAAGTGGCCCATTGATCCAAAGAAGTCATAACTCTAAAGCCAGATTCAAGGAATCAAAAAACACAGATTCCATCTTTTTCATGAGAAGAGTAGCAAAGACTTCCTGCGAGTTCTTTGCCACCCATTCCTTCTTATTATTGTACCTTGTTCCATTCAGTGATTTTCCTGATATGGAATCTTGTTGTCTCTGTAATTCAAAGTTAGCCATTCTTTGTAAAAATGTCTCATGAAAGACAATGAATTCATTTTTCTAGTATTATAAACAGTATGCTTATATATTAAAAATGTATTAGTCCCTAATTTTCTTTTCTGCTATAGTCTATCCAGTTTTATAGCAAGTTTTCTAAAATAAGGTTTCAACGTTTCTTCTCCTTTGACTGAAACAGTTTGCTCAGATTAGGAATATTAGTTCTTATATGCAGCCAACTTACCTTTGACAAAGGGGCCAAACATCCTTACTGGAAGAAAGATAGCCTCTTTAATAAATGGTGCTGGAAAAACTGGCTCTCCACGTGCTGAAAACTAAAACTTAACCCAGGTTTATCACTATGCACTAAGCTAAAGTCAAAATGAATTAAAGATCTAAACATTAAAACAGAAACACTAAATCTCCTGGAAGAGAAAGCAGGTGGAAATCTTGAAGACATAAGGGTAGGCAAAGAGTTCATGAACAAAAAGTCAAATCAAACAGGTAACACTGGAAAGAATTAACAACTGGGACCTCCTCTTATTGAGAAGATTTTGCACATCAAAAGAAATTACCAACAAAGTGAAAAGACAACCCGCAAATTTCGAAAAAAATCTTGACTAATATGCACTCAGACAAGGTCTGCTCTTTAGAATTTATGAACAACTAAAAGACATTAGGGCCCCTAAGTTTAAAGACCCTATCCAGAAATGGGCATCTGAGATGAACATATACTTCTTAGATGACAAAATTAAAGAAGTGAATAAATATATGAAAAAATGCTCCACATCACTAGTCATCCATGAAATGCAAAATAAAATAACACTGAGATACCATCTCACCCCAAGAAAAAATGGCTATTATAAGGAAATCAACCAACAACAAATGTTAGAGAAGCTGTGGAGAAAATGGAAACCTTCTCCACTACTGGAGGTTATGTAGGCTGGTGCAACTATTATGGAAGTCAGTGTGGAGACTCCTTAAAAAACTAGGACTGGAAATCCCATTCAAACCAGCTATCCCCCTACTGGGGATTTTCCTGGAGGAAATGAAAACATGATATCATAGTGATATATGATATATGTGTACCTATGTTTATAGCAGCACAATTTGTAATAGCCAAATCTTGGAAATAACCAAGATGCCAGTCACGTGAGAAACGAATGAAAAAGATGATGTATTTTTATACAATGGAGTATTACTCTGCTGTAAAGAATGATAAACTTGAAGCCTTTATACATAAGTGGATGCCACTTGAAGATATAAGTGAAATAAACCAAACCCACATGTGTAAATATCATATAGTCTCCCTTGTTTAAGAAATCAAAAGGAGAAATACAAATCGGTATAACACAATTAAAAGGAAAGCGACAACTTGAGGATTAGACAACAAAGAGGGGGCAAGGAGAAAAGCTAGGAAACATGAGAGGGACAAAGCCATACATTCATATTCTTAAGATGGGTAAGGGAATGATCCTGAGAATATGCAGCATGTTTTAAAACTAGCAGTTAATTGGTAGGATTCTCACCCTGACTAACTATATATGCTGATACCTGTGAACTAAGCAATTGCACTGAAGATAGCAATGTGTAATGGTAGGGTTGTGCTTAGAATGCCTGTCATTCTGGTCTTCTAAATATGTAGTATTTGTCATGATGTACCAATTACTGCCATACTGTCTCTCAAGTAAATGTTTGTTTTAAAAAGGGGTGGAGTTAATAAATGAAAACAAGAAACAAGAAAAAAATGTCATAGGACTGGCTTGATACAATGCTTATATGGTTAGATTTCTAAATTTCTGCATAATGATATGTAACTGTTTATTCCTATTTTTTTAATGTTTAAAAATTTTTTTCTTTATATTCTGTAGGAACTTAAAGTTTAACATATCAATACTTGATGGACAATAGCTGTTCCATGCTATGCTTAAGATGTTTGATATTTAGACAAATAGTAAAGTTAAGCTCAATTGCCTATATTGTAGGGTAATATTAATAAGCTTCTTTTCTGTATGGTTAACAACCTAAGTTTGTAGACCAAAAATTAAGAGAAAAAGAAGAGCTGCAAAGACAACCAACATTTTGGCCCTAGCGTTTCAAGGTCAGTGAAGACTCAGGACATAAAAGAACCTATACTGTAACATCTTATAACTCTGTTGTGTCCCAAATTTTCTGATCAAGGAGATTATGGGGTCAAAGACAAAAGTGATCATGATGCAGAGGAGAGTCACATGGAAAGAAAACATTCTCTCAGACTTTCACAGAGAACAAATTGGTCAAGCAATAGCCATGACTCACTCATCCACATGCCTGACACTGACAAAGGATCTGCAAACTGCGGTACAGGGCTTCAGGGTAAATCCTCAGGGGATTTGACTGACCTTGTCAGATACAAAAGTTACACTTCTTGTTGTATAGGTCTTGGTCTTAACCATCCAGCAGAAAAATATGAAAATGAAGTATAAAAAGTAAAGCCAGATTAATATGCTGAGCTATAAAAGGTTCAAGTCAACAACTTCTTTTTTTCTTTCTAGTTCTTTTTTTCTTTTTGGGGGGCAGAACTGGGGATTGAACTCAGGCCCTTATGCTTGCCAAGCAAGCGTTTTTTCCACTGTGCCATCCCCCAGGCCAAGTAAATAACTTCTGTCATTGTCAGTCTTATGGAAAATCCATTACTATTGTATACTACTGGACTATATTGGAATATTTTGCTGAATTCAGGCACCTACAATACTTAAGTGACAATAGAATACCTTCTCTGACAAGCTCAACAAAAAATGGGGATACAAATGAACAACCGTTTTGTATCTGTGTGTTCAAAATAGGATACACAGCTACATTCTCTTGGCTCACTGAATAGAGAGATTTGTTCTAATAGTGTTTATGGACAGGATATCATGTCTGCATCTTGTATAATGAATAGCCACTAAGGCAACAATATGCAATGTAATAATTATTGAAACTGTGCTAGCAATCAGTTTTGAAATTGTCTCATTGCTCAATAAAATCATTTTTATAAAAGATTATTAGTTCTTTAAAAATGGGAATAAAGAAGAAACGTTTATTTGTATTTAATTTTTTTTTTCATGTATTTGGTATGCAGTCTCACTATACAGCTCAGACTTGTAGTGATCCTTCTGTTTTCAGTCTCCCCTGTGCTGAGATTACACACGTGAGTCACCACGCCCAGTCTTGGGGTTGGCGTGGTCTGTGGTGCAGAGGACTGAACCCCAGTCCCTGCACTTACCTAAGCAGGAACTTAATTCATTGATGTATCTCACTAGCCCTAATTTTTTCTGTTTTTGAATCAGTGCTGAGAACATAATGTTACAGACATCTATCCATTACTTTAAGTTTCACATTGCTTAAATCTCTTCATGGAAAATAGACTCAAATGAAACACAGAAGAAAACAGAAAGGCAAGCAGTAAATCTAATCAGAAAAATAGCAAGGAAGCATAAAATCTTTTGGGTTCAATTTTTGTACTAAAGTATACTTTTCAAAGATTGTTTTCTGAGGCTTACTGGTTAAAAATATAGTGAGAGTATTGTTTTGTTTTCTTTTGTTTTGTATCTTTAGGGAAGGGAATGGTCTACGGGGTGTTCAGGGTCTCACTACTAGACTGGACTCATAGTGATCCACCTGTTTACAACCTTCCAAGAGCTGGGATTACAGGAGGGCACCACCACACCCATTCTCAATTGCTGTCTCAGCACAGCCCAGGGGCAGGGCTGGGATAGCAGGTCAGGGGATTGAAACCCCGGCCCCTGCACCTGCTTGCAGGCACTTTGATCCCCTGAGCTATATACAGAAGTCACTTATCATCAGAAATATTAAATTGATATATATTTTAGACTTGATGAAACCACATAAACATACATTTTAAAGAACAATTTGCAAAGCATATATCCTTATCAACTATCAAATTGTCTTTTGGAAGGGGACATTTAAAAGGCAAAACCAAACCAACCAACCAAACAACCAACTAACCAAGAAAGTGGTACCAACTGGCTTTGTAAATATAATGAGCAAGATTTTAAAGCTTTGACGGTAACTGCGGATATTTAAGTCAAACTGAAAGACCAATGAACCTGTCTAAAATGAGACCACTTTTAGAAGGGTCAAACTGAAGGAAATTAGTAATTGCTTATTCTTGTAATAACACTAGTAAACACTAACTTCAAAAAGTTCAATGTTCTTACGGCCAAAGATAATCTTCAATTGGGACACTTTTTTGTTTATTCAGTGATGAATATCAGACAGTTCAATCGTGATATTCGTAATTGTTTTGGTGTAGAGCATCCCACCATGCCAACTTTGAAATACATCAAGATTCTTTTAGAGCTGATTGCAAAAGCCCTCCTTGGATCTATGAGCAAGTGTTCTTACCAGAACACTTTTATGAAGCTCTAAAATTAGATAGAGAATAAGGATAGTCAACTTTACAGTATTTTATTCTATACTAATATATTTCAATAGACAATAGTGATTTTGAAGAACATCATGTTGAGATGTTCTGATGCTCCAATATTAAGTTACTGCTACAAACATTTTAAAAATCTTGATAAAAAAATCCAATATGCCTGTATAGCCTGTTGGACCATGTTATGTAATTGTTCTTTTAACAATATGACTGTTGGTTGCCAGCTTTTCTCTTCCTATTCCTCAACTCCACCTCAAAACTACCATGAGTGCCACTTGCATTTTATCCATCTTGTGTTCTTTAATGCAATTAGAGTTGACGATAACGTGTATGGACACAGACTTCTCTTTTACATAGAACTTCAGTATCTTTGAGCACACATTCATGTCCTTATTTGCCTGTGACTCTGCTTAAATAATAATATCTGCTATTTTTATTTTTTCTGGAACTAATAGAATCATTTTCCTCTTATTATTAATATTATCTTACTGTATTAAATTCACTCAAATTTTTATTGAAAACTACTCAATTTTCCAATCTTAATAAATTTTTTGATAAAATATTCATAAATCTTCTAAAGACCCTGCAATGAGTGAAGCTGTGGTTTTCTTTTAAATAAAATATATACCAGAAGTATTTGATTGTCTTATGTAACTTTCATCTTGGAGAACAAGAACTCCAAGAAAAACAAGCAGTAAAACTTAGTGCAAAAGTCTGTTCTACACTTGAGAAGTGAAGATTACTATAGATGATTAATTAAGTGACATATATAGCCAAGTATTATCACTCTGAATTCCACCCTTAATCAGGTTTGTCACAGAAAATAAAGCAGGATGATAACTGATATTCTTAATGTTGACCCTAAGCCCCATGACACTAAAATACATACTAGATGACCAAGCAAATTAAATTATTATCATCACAGCTTTAGAATTAAATATAATATTTTCCCCTATTATTAAAAACTGAGCAGGGCTAGAGAGAAAGCTCAGTGATCTAAGCAACTGTGAGGCAAGCACAAGGACTCGGGTTCAGATCCCTGCTATCTTGTGCAATGCCAGCCCCCAAATCCAAGTGTAGTGGCACATGACTATGATTCTAACACTGGGTAGGCTGAGACAGGAGGATCACTATGAGTCCAAGCTGTGCAGCAAGTCCCTGTACCAAATAAATAAATAAATAAATAAATAAATAAATCACCCTGATAATTCATATACTTGATGAGCACTATACATATATCTGTCAAAACTGGAGAAACATAAATAATAAACACCTCTGCCCAAGCAAAAATCAGAACAGAGCCAACAATTTAAAGAGGTAAGTTCTCTATAAAAACTCAACATTTGGAGCCAAGAATCTCTCAGAGAAGTGAAAAAGCATTTAGAATATACTCTTAGGCTGATGCAGGAAATTTCACTTGTCTGAGCTGAGGCCTGGCAAACAGTGAGAACTTATCTCAAAATAAAAAATAACTTAAGTGGTCCGGGAATGTAGTTTACTGGAAAAGTCCTTAGTTCTAACCCTCAATATTGGAAACTGGGACAATATTCATTCTCAACAATGGT
Source organism: Ctenomys sociabilis (assembly GCA_004027165.1). Lineage (NCBI taxonomy): Eukaryota > Metazoa > Chordata > Mammalia > Rodentia > Ctenomyidae > Ctenomys > Ctenomys sociabilis. The sequence goes on from PVKA01000380.1 coordinate 154,584, forward strand.
TCTCAAGTTCATCTCATCTTCCTAGTTCAAATTCACCTATGTGCTTTGAATCTCCTGGTGCCATAAACACAGCACTTTCCTGGTTTCTTTGCTGCTAGTGTCTTACTGCTCCTAATCCATACAAACTGCATTGTTAAAGTGAGCTTCTGCAAGCAAATCTATGGTTTTCCAGCTGAACCTTTTGCAGTAGCTTTGTATTGCCTGTTCCGTAATGTGCTGCCACATTGCCTGGCACATAAGACCTGCACTACAATCCAAATTCCCATTTCAGGGCTGGCAGATAGCTTGGTGGATTAAACACCTCGTTAGGCAGACTAGAGGCCGGGGTTCGATCTCCGGTGTCCCATGCCACCTGCAACGAGGGCCCACTGACTCAGTGTTTGAGACTGGGCATGGTGGCGCAGCCTGTAATCTCAGGGCATGGGAGGCTGAAAACAGGAGGATCACTATGAGTCTGATCTGTGTAGTAAGCCCCTGTAGACCCTGTACTAAATACAAAAAAAAAAAAAAAAAATTCCATTCTACTCTTACTAAAATTTGCTCCCCTCCTATTTGTCTTTAACAAAGCCTTGTCTAATAAGACCCACTGGAGGACCATATTCTTTCCCTCCTTAATAAACTCTACTTAGAATTCCAGTCTCAGTCTAAATGATCCAAATTTCTTATTCTCCTTACGTAGCAGCCTTCTCCTTTGTCCACTCCCAGGCCATGGGGCTGGTTTTGTATTACTGTTCCTTTGTGCACTGGCTCCTTGTCACATCAGTCTCACCATTCTTGCATGCTGAGTGTCCCCAAGCCAGGGAAGATTCATACTTTTGTTGTGCTCACCCTTTGAACAATGTGCAACTCAGTGATTTGCTAAAGTGGTTAAATTGATGTAGGAAGTATTGAGTTCAGGAATAAATTTTAGGAGATTCAGAGAGCACACCAGCTATTCTCTATTCACAGATTTTTTAAAGGAACACTTTGAGTGATCATAGACTTCTATTCTCCAAATATAGATCAATCAAAGTTCTCCATCTACAGGGCTGGCCAGATTGCTCAGCAGATTAAAACACCTGTGCAGGCAGACACAGGGACCTGGGTTTGATCCTCAGAGTGCCTTGCTGGCCCGTGCCCAGGGCACATTGAGACTGGGACTGAGACTGGGTGTGGTGGCGTGTGCGTGTAATCCCAGTGCTTAAGAGGTTGAAAACCAGAGGATCACTACAAGTCCAATCTACACAGTGAGACTCTGTAGATTCTGCAGACCTTGTACTAAATACATAAAAGAAAAAGTTCCATCTACAAAACACAGTACAAATAAATGAATTGATTTATTTCAAAGAAGAACATATTTCAAGTCTTATTAATGATCAACTAATTATTCTACTCACTATCCTTGCTATTACTAGATGACATAAATTAATTTGGGTAAATGAACAAAGAAAGGGGTAGGTAACACACTAAGCAAAAATTTCACTGACTTTAATATTTAGAAGGAAAAAGTGAAGCAAAACATCACCTTTAATATATAATGACATGTTCAAATTCAGTAGCTTGAAGTGTGGCAAAAACTGAATTAACTATGTCAGAAGATGGATGACTTCCCATTAAATGAATTTAAAAATAATGTTAAAATTATATTAATTATGAAGGCCTTTCATTTTAATTTTCTATAAACAGAAGAGGTTAAGTCAATTTTATGTACCTCAAAGAATTTCTAAGCAGGCTGCTGCATTGACACATTAATAATTAGAACAATAATGATGAATTTATGTTTTAAAATGAATTTCTTCTATACAACAATAGATCCTTTTGTGTTTTTTTTTTACTCTTGTTCTCTGTCTTTGTAAAGGTGTGTATAAAATGACATATAAATGCATTTAAATATGTATGTATTTATTACATGAGTATTTAATAAAATGTATTTAAAAGATAATAGATATTATACACACACAAACCACAGAAAGATGCTATGTATGCACCAAACGCAAATTAAAAAATCAAACAAGTTAATATTCCATTTATATTCACCGAGGAATGTCATAGATATATCAGTTTTCGATCTATCCTCACAGCTTCTAGATTCCTGAGTCGCAAATTTGCCTAGTCATTAAAATTTATTTGTAACCACAAAATCAATATTTGTGGAGACTGTGTGGTTATTTGAGGACATGCGTAGAGCATGGGGTTTTATGAGTCACTTGATATGTTTCTACCTGGGTGAACAAAGTCCTGTTCTGCCTTCCCCTTTGAGCTTTCCCTGTAAACAAGTGTGCTTCTTGTGGTCTATGCAGTACTGTGCTTTTTCATACTTTCATGCTTTTTGTTGGTAATTCGCTATTTCAATTGGCTCTCAAGTGTAGTGCTAAAATATTCTCTACTGTTCCTAAGCATGATATTGCATGTGCCTCTGGGAGAAAAAAATTATATTTAATAAGTTTTATTCAAGTGTGACTTAGAGGTTTTAACTTTAACATTAATGAATCAACTGCAAATATAGTTCCTTTTACTAAAAATACACATAGAACAAGGTTATGTGTTGCAGGCTAGTCAAAAATATTAGGAGATACGTTCGCACGGACTAAGTCTTTGGGTCTCCTAGGAAAAACAGTTCCGTGTATACTAATGTAGTGTTCATAAATTTTTATTGAATATTATTTCTGCAAATGAAACTCAGCTGTGTATTAGACACATGCACTTCTGCTTTCAAAATTACTATTCCTCCATCAACTGAGAAAATTTAAATTAAAACAATAGTTTTCTATTAACATCTTTGATAAGTTAAAAAATAGGATATAATCCTAAAGTAATTCCAGGAAAAAAATTGCCACATTCAAAGCTGCTACCACTGCCATCTCACAATATTTCCAGGTGTTTCCAACACTTCTCATCCTGCCATGTTCTTATTTAAACAAGAAAGGTCTCTGTCATATGAGAATACTCTCTCAAGGCTTGGAGAGTTCCATGCTGTGGAATAGTATTTTGAGAAACAGTATGTGCACAGCACAGAAAATGCCTCCAGCCCAAACAACTCCTTGAAATTATGTTCTAGAGTTTTATTAAAATAAATGAGATTGCTTTCATCTATCATTTATGGAAAAAACTTTCTGTTAATCAACGGGATAACAGTGAAATGTAGTCTTAGAGATTTATCATGATTTAAGTCATTTATCATATCTAAGTAGTTGAATTAAGCCATTAATCAAATGACCTTTGCTAATCATCATAACTTGATTCATACCCCATTTTCTTTCTTTCTTTTTTACTTTTTTTATTTTTAGTGTGGGGTCTACAAGGCCCACAAGGTCTCATTACACAGATACAACTTGCAGTGATCCTCCTGTTTGCAGCTTCCCAAGCGCTGGTATCACAGGCATATGCCACCATCCCCAGTCTCAATCTCCTTCTCAGCATACCCCGAGGGGCGGGACCAGAACAGCAGGCTAGGGATTGGACCTCCAACCCCTGCATCTGCCTAAGTAGGTGTTTTAATCTGCTGAGCTATCTGGCCAACCCCATATCACATTCTCTTTCATTATCTACAATCTTGCTCATTTCTGCACTGATGTGCAGTTGCTAGCTAGATCTCATTATTTAAGACTTAGTTTGAAGGCCACTTTTTGGTACAACCATTTTGGCAACATGTGAAAAGAAAAACTTCTGTCACCTCAGTCATGTCCTAGTTCTCTTTTTCTTGTTTTCTTAAGGTCAATTATTGCGTTGCATTCATGCATTTTCAATTTTCATTTGTACTCACTCCCTTTAGAATAGAAGCCTCGGAAACTCTGGACCTTTCTCTGAATTATCCACAGTGATATTGCTAATATGTAGAATAATGTCTGACCAGGAGGAGTAGTCAATAAATGCTTATTGAACACATAATTGATCTGACTTGGTAGCAAGTAAACAAATACCTGAATTTGCACAAATGAAATGAATACAATCACCATTCTGAAGAAAACACACTGTGCTTCACCAAAACAAGCTACATGTATGATAAAGTAGAACAAAATGGTACATGGATTGAAGAAAAGAGAAGGTGCTTTGTGGCTAAAGTGAACAAGGAAAGTATCTTTCAAGAACCGAAGCTTTATCCATTTTCCTACCCTGGCCTCAGAGGAAGGCAGTGGAACATTGAAGGAATGTAACTTTCCACATGGACAAGAGGTCTTTTGCCAGAATGTAACTTTCCACATGGACAAGAGGTCTGAGCCATAGGGGAAACGTTTAACAACCATCTTTACTAGTTTTCCAAATCAGAACCTAGATAACAGAAACCCAACCTAAGTTCAAGAGTAATGATTCACTAGCCGAACTCAAATGGTTTAAAAAGGATCCTATGTTCCTTTACTTTAGGGATGAATAATAAAGTCACTTTTGCTGCAGAGAGCTAAAAAAGAAAATATTCAACTTGAGAGCTCAGTCCAACAAAACCTGCATCATGCGTAGAGTAGACTTTATACCCAAACAGCAATCAAGGTTAGTAGGTAACTTAAATGTAGAATGATCCTTTTGGACAGTGCCTATAGAAGTAGACACTGCTTATTGTGGGAAATCTGGGAGAATTCAAGATATATTTTAAATTTTATAGGTCTTGATGTTTTTTGTGTCCTCTGTATGTTTTGATTTTTCTACTTTTACATAACCTCAACTCTACCACACTTACAAAATAATCATCATTTTAAGAAAATACTAACAAGTTAACATTATAGTCCAAGCAAATCTCACAACCTGTAAGCTGTTCATTATCTTCTAGGTCAATAGTCATGGAGAAGAGTCTATGTAGAAAAGAAAACAATCTTAAAATCAAATATTCCAATTTTTTTCCAATTCTATCTACTGTTCTATAAAATGGACATATCTATACAGAGAAATCATGGCTAACATAATTTGTTGTGCCTCCCTATGTCTACCTTTGAATAAGAAGCCAAAATAAGCTAATACTTTAGGACTTTTTAGGGATTTTTTTTTTAATACAAAAAGGATGCTAAATTTACCTGAGGATAAATGATTAAAGGACAAGAGTTGAACAAATATTTCACCACAAGGGTCATCCAGATAGCTCAGCAAACTAAAGTGCCTGCTTAGACTGGTGTTCAATCCCTTGCATGCCCTGCCAGCCCTGCTTCTGGGGTGTGTTGACACTGGGACTGAGAATGGGCATAGTGGTGCTCACCTGTTATCCTAGAGCTTAGGAGGCTGAAAACAGGAGGTACACTATGAGTCCGATCTATGCAGTGAGACCCCACAGACCCTATACTAAAAAAAAAAAATACTAAAAAAAAATACTAAAAAATAAAACTTAAAAAAAAAAAAACCCAAATATTTCACCAAATGCAGCAGCAAACATTTTGCAGGGAAAATTCTTCTTTTTTAATTTATTTTTTGTTTTATTGAAGTACAAATATCAAAGAGACAGTTTTAAGACACCTTAACAGGAAGGATTCAATAAATTAATACATTGCAACTGTTTTCACAATGTTTTGGTATTGTACAAGGTGCATACATGATATTATACTTACAGACATTATTATAGCACATGTCTCTAATCAGTAAATTAAGAGAGTTTAGCTGTTTATGTATCTTATTTTTTATACCTGAATTATATCATAGATTCAATAATTAATACTTTCTACCTTGTTATTTTCCTAGTAGTTGTCCATAATACTAGAAGCCGACATAATATCCTGTCCACCCACCATGCAAATCTTGCCTCTCATACAATTATGTAGAAGCAGGGCATATCTATCCCAACTCTACTGTCCGTACACACACATCATGATGCTTCCTTTCTATACCTCTTCCTTTGTCTACACCTGTCAAAGATGGGCACTCCACTGTCATTCAGCCAATTTAGGTGCCTGAACTCAATGACACAATCCAACATAGTCCAGCATTCCACAACAATAGTGAGTTATCTGAAGAAGTTGTCGACCATAGCCATTTACAGCTCAACTTAATATTATAGCCCTGCATTGTATTCCTCGTTTTTATACTTTTCTGCTGGATGGTTAAGACCGAGATAGAGCAAGACCTATATACCAAAACATGTAGTTTTTGTTTCTGATGAGGTCAGTGAAGTCCCCTCAGGGTTTATCTTGTAATTCTGTACCTTATTCTGTAGATCCTTTGTCTGTGTCATCCATGTGGATGAGTCACGGCCAATGCTTGACCAGATTGCTCTCTGTGAGAGCTTGAGAGAAAGTTTTCTCTTCATGTGACTCTCCCCAGGCACACTTTAGAACTTCGGACTCTTTCCTCTGTGGCTCCATAATCTCCTTGTTCAGAAAATGTGGAGCTCAACTGAGTTTCATGATGTTGTAGTACAGGTTCTCCTATGTCCTAAGTCTTTGCTGACCTTGAAAGGCTAGGGCCAAAATGTTGGCTGGCCTTGTGGCTCTTCTATTTCTCCAATTTTGATCTGTGAACTTAGGTTGTTAACCATCCAGAAGAAAAGCTGATTAGTACCCTGCAGCATATGCCACTCACTTTGCCTTATCTGATTCAGTTGTTTTTAGTTGTTGTTGTACATTTCTATTTGTATTTCTTCTTTTCACTTCTTATACTAGGGAGACTATATGATATTTGCACATGTGTGTCTGGTTTATTTCATTTATGAGTATATGTTCAAGTGGCATCCACTTCAATATAAATGTTTCAAGCTTATCATTCTTAGTAGCTGAGTAATACTCCATTATATAGCAATACCACATCTTTTTCAAGCATTCCTCATGTGATGGACATCTTGGTTGTTTCCAGTATTTTGTTATCACAAATTGTGCTGCTATAAACATAGATACACATATATCACTATGATGTAATGTTTTCAGTTCCTCTGGGAAAAGTCTCAGTAGGAGGATAGCCGGCTTGAATGGGATTTCCTGTCCTACTCTTTTTGAGAAAATTCTAGTAATGGAAAATGTACTAATATTTTAATTTGAATTCTTACCATTTTATGTAGCATTATTTGTAAGCAAGCTAATATACCTAAATTGGCACTGAACTCATACACACCTGCTGAAAATTCAGTAGTTGAAGAAAAGGTCTGATCTACCATATGAGAACTTGGATTTATTTTTCCCTCTACAATGTCACATAGAGTATGATGAGAATCAATTTAGGCTCAGCCTTAATACTTCATTGGATAAATATATGATCAATAAAGGAATCAAGATAACAAACTCAATTTCACTGTAGAAGCCATGAAAAGAAAGTTGTTTGACAGGATTTCCGGAAGAAATACACTACTAGGTATATAATGATTACTCTTTATGATCTTTACAGAATTTACAGAAATTATAACCATACAGCAACACCTGAACTAGTCAGTCACATAATGCATAATATTGCCATTTTATGCACCAATCAAAATAAACCAGTGAGCATGAAAAGGTATCCCCAATAAAATTACAAAGGGCATTTTTATGAATATTTCAATAAATGACTTTTTTGAGAAATGTGTAAATGTGAACAGTGTATTTCTTATTTACCATATGTAGGGCAAGATATTATCAAAAGATTCAACTCTGTAAATATTTGTCCCTGTAAGATAATACGTTTTAAAACTCATATCATTCCAGTTAGAGTGAAGAGAATATCAATTTACCATTTAGAAGAAATAAAACAAAAACGTTCTCCATGTCTAATTGACAAAGAACTCTACATAGTAAAATATAAAATTGTTGGTATCTATTTCAAAGGGGTATTTTTCTTCCTTTAATTTGTAGCAATTTTTATTAAGAGAAACAGTTATACACAAACTCCAATATTCCTCTTCCAAAGGAAAGCAGGTATACATTTTTATTTCTGTGCAGAAATAAAATTAATTTTAATTATATGGACTATCCATTACAGTATTCTCCTGGTTTTAGTTTTAAAGATATCATTTCCTGTGCCAGGCACCACTTCCTTGAAAAAAGTTAATATTTTCAGGGCATGTTTTAAGACACAAAAGGAAAACATACTAAGAACATAAAAGCTCAATTTGAATTTAGTTGTTAATATTGAGACAGTGCCGGCAAGATAGCTTAGTGGACTAAGTGCCTGCTTAGGCAAGCTCAGTGACCGGGACTCGATCCTCTGCACTGTGGGTCATACTGGCCCCCACCCTAGGCCACTGAGCCAGCCACAAAGACTGACTGTGGTCCCGCTCATGTGTAATACCAGAGGCTGAAAACAGGAGGATCACTATGAGTGTGAGCTGCATAGTGAGACCTTCTTCCAAATACATAAAAAAAAACAAAAGAAAATACTACTTCAAAATCTGAAGCAGATTCAAAGTGAAGCACTCAGTATAAATCCTAAACTACTTATTAACTAACCTGATCCCATCCTAAATAGTTTTCTATTTTTCTGAGGTTGAGAGAGTACTGAGATTGGTGGACTTAGTAAAACAGTTACATCAACACTTAATTCGTAATGCTTATAGAATTCTCTGGGGCAGTTCTTAGTATTTTTTAAGATCACCATATTTTTGTTTTAAAGATTTATTCAGTTAAAATGTATCAAAAAATAATTAAAATTCCTAAAATTCCACTTGTCTTCTAGGCCTGGAGCAAATACCACATATGAGATGCAAAAACACCACTGAACAAAAAGAAGAAACTTATAAAAGGCCTCAAAGCGCACTGCAGAAAAAGGGGAACAAATAATACCCACGATAAGATTTCTGCTTCTAAGCCTGACCTTTGCCTTTCTTTGAAAAGAGAAAAGAATGGGGTATGGGGGGGTTGGCTGTGAGGCTGAGATGCCGTGTGGAGGAGGAAGGGAGCTGACAGGACGAGGGATAAGCGTGAGGACTGTCCACAGCTTGCACGCTTGGGACGTGTTCTGAGAAAGGCAGCCCTAGCAGACGCCATCGCTGTGCGTACATCATGGGGTTTACCCTATGGGAGAGCATACTGCATGGCCAGGATAAATCATAGAGTACACTGCCCTAGGCTACAAGAGTAGAGCAAGCAGGTCTGTCCTGCAATGTGGTACGATAGTATCAGGTTGTGAATCTAGACCTATCTGAACATAAAATAGGTGTGGTAACAATTCCAGACAATAAGGGAATTCTAGGTCCATTATAATTTTATAGGACAACCAGCATGTATGCAGTTGAAATGTGATTATGAGATGCACAACTGTATAAATACACACATGTGTAATACCATATGTATATATAATACACATTTTTATACTATATAGACTATATTTTCCTTTATCTTTCATTTATCTAACTTAGATAACATCTGTTCCTTTTAAATGGTACAATATCTCCTCAGAAACAAGTGGCTAAATTATTAGCAGTAGATTGAATTAAAGAATCTAAAAATAAACAAAAGAATCTTTTATGTAAGAATATAGCTCAAAAGTAGATGTGGTACATGCGTTTAAGATCCTAAATTTAATTCCAAACTTCTTCATAGCATATGTATCACACAATTAAGAAGACTGATGAGTGAACAGTATTTTCCTCAACCACAAAAGAGCTCAAATCTAAGTCTGAATTATGACTCCTAGTTTTTGAAATAGGACAAATTGTTTAATTTCTCCTTATGCTTCTTCACTTGCAACATGGAAATGAGGATAATGCCTCACAAAACTGTTATATGAATTAAATTAGATTATGCATAAAACGTACTTAGAGAAACTGGTATTTTCAGGTATACCCTTCTCAACGATAATCTAGGTATTAAGAGACATCACAACTTACAATAATCTGCTGTTCTTTTAACTTGCTCAGTTGAGGCATGTGCCAAAGAATACTTATTACTATGAAATAACAGATATCAGGGATAAAAGCTCATATTGTCATTTAAAAAACTCCAGAAGCCTTTCCCACTCTCTGCTACATGCCTGAGATAGGGAACTGATGCACACAGATGGGATTAACCTATTGTCACACAACTGAGTGCAGTGTTGACTTCTTACATATGCTCATTGGGAGTGAAGACCCTTGACATCTGAGTGAACAGAAAAAGAAAAAAAAGATTTAACCCAGCTTAGTAAAACTACATGTGAGTTATTTTTCTGGTATTCAAAACCAAATTCAGCTTCTTACTTCACAGTCCATCTAGAGCCATGTGTCACACTGAGTTAATGGGTGCATTTTTCATTTTTTCTGTAAACTCAGCAGAGTCAGTAATTAGCGTGTTTCCTCTCACTCCCCTCCAAAACTTTCACAGGTACTAAAGTAAAAATGCATATTAGTTCATTTAAAAAGGCGAAAGATTTATATGATCTGAAGAGAAACTAGAGCACATTAGTTCATTTAAATGAATCTAGTAGTCAGAGAAGCAGAACTGTCATTCATGGCCTCTTACTCCGTATAGGTTCATTTATTTATAGATTCAATCTACTGAATATCTTCTTGAATATTAAAAAAGCATCTAGGAAAAGGGATGGATCACTATCTTTACATCAACTTTCAGACATGACAACTTGAAAAATAGATCGTAGGCAAGGATCACTCATTTCTTACAGGAACTTAATATTTACTCCTGCAACCACTGAGAAATAGATATACAGAAAGGAATGAGTAGGAGGAAAAAATATAAAGTATTTTCTCCAACATACCTAATTAAATCTAGAAAACAGTAAGCCAGTAAGGGCATTTCTCATAAAGTAAAACATAAAGTAAAAAACAAAATTCTGATTTTTAAAGACATGTTTGTTTATATGATGCAATGTTGCACGGAGGTTGTAAAGTTGGAGCACATCAGTAGGGATTTTGTCTGGCACAGCGGCACGTACCTGTAATCTCAGCACTCAGGAGGCTAAGGCAGGAAAATCACTATGAGTTTTAGGCCAGTCTGGGCTACTCGCAAAATTTTGTCTCAAAACAAACAAACATAGGGATACTCCATGGGCATATTTATAATTTCTTCTCAACATTGTAAGGTACTATAATTGAAAATCAAGTAAGATAACATATATATTTTTATAATGAAGTATTGCATATAATTTCATCAACAATAAGACTCACCTTGACAGTCTTTAAAAAAAGCAAAGGTCATACACATTGTCTCATTCATTAGAAGAATTTTCATCCCTGATTAGTTCTATAAGATTCACTTTAGCTAGACTTATCTGTTTATTGAGAGACAATTTTATGGTAAGTATCTTTGTTACACAATGAGGTAAGAAAACATATATTTTGGTTCCTATTTCGTTAAAGTCTTAAAATACTAGAAATTAGTCCAGGGAAACAGCTCAGCAACATAAGAGCCTACCTGGCAAGCTCAAGGTCCTGAGTTTGATCCTCAGTACCAAAAAAATAAAAATAACAAATAAAATAAAATTCAAATTAAATTTAAACGAATAAAATACTAGGATCACAATCACTGTATTCCAAGGTTAGGAGAGTCTCCACACAGAATATTTGGAAGCAAGCTACACAGAAACAGGTTTTCATACTTTTAACTTTCATTCACGCTGAGATTATAAAAGAGTAGAATTTCAAAATTTGTAAAAGATAGAGACTTGGAGGTTGGGTCTTACTTAAAGCCCAGAAAATGAGTCCTAAGTAAAATATGGCAAGAATGTCCTCTGGCATTTGAGGAAACTAATTTGAAAATAAGAGCCTATGGCTGGGCCAGCTGTTCATGAGAAATATCCAGCTGCTAGAGCTCACGGGAAATATCCAGCTGCCAGAGTGAGCAGAGATTACCATACTGAACGTGACCTATGAAGAACATGAAGGTTCTAAAACATTAGGACCTCACAGACCCACATTCCAGTGGCAGGAGAGTGTCTACCCAGAACTTTTCCTACAGACTCAATGTAACAGACTCACAGGAGAACAGGTGCGGAATTGGCTAAGGTACTGACCAAGAAAGCATCCTGATAGAGGTACAGTGAAGCTGAAGGTATAACCCTGAGTACACTGAGGAAATAGAAAGACTTGTAAGTTAGAGATGAATGCTATCACCCAAGAAAAGAGGAGCAACAGGCGATACATAGCATGGGTGTGTGTGTGTGTGTGTGTGTGTATGTGTGTGTGTGCACACGTGTGCCTGTAGGTGTCCCCATGTGCACACACATGTAAGGGAAGTGCTCAAGTACCTAAGCACACTTCCTTGAATAGAACCACCTTCACCATGACCTCAAACATGGCATATTTCAAATATGTAACAACCAGAAGACACAGTACGCAACTAACTAGAACTTTGCCAAGATCAATCAGCATGTCTTCCTATTGGTTCTAGGATATCAGTACATATTATGCAAATAATAATTTTGTTCCAAAATGTCAGTAACAACCACAGCATTAGTATATACTAAGCACTTTTCTGCTCCATATCTTTCCTTCCCTCCTCCAGATTCAATCCACATGAGCCTGACAGAGCCTAATGAATGGGCTACACAAACAGGGAACTTTTCACTGTTGGAAAAGCTGTTGGACCCCACTGGGCCTCTACTAGGAGAGGGAAAAAGAAATTATTTCAACTGAAGATAAAAATCATGGCTATTATATTATATTCAACAGAAGATGGATCATGGCTGAACTCAGATTTCTTTTTTTTTTTTTTAAACTACAGAAGTTAAAAGATCATTTCATTATCTAATATGGACAAAAAATGTCACGGAATTTGACATAGATTTCATCCAAGTAGAAGGAAAGGACTAGTTCTATCAAAGATGTAGTTGAGGGCCAGGGAGATAGCTTGACAGTCTAAGCACTTGCCTGGCAAGGATTAGGATTCAATCTCCAGTAAAACATGCCATCCTGGCCACTGAAACTGGGACTGGTGGCCCATGCCTGTAATGCCAGCACTAGGGAGGCTGAGACAGGAGGATTACTATGAGTCTGAGCTCTGTACCAAACCAATCAATCAATCAATCAATCACTCAATCTTTAAAACAAAAATTGAGTTTAAACAGGTACCTGGGCCTCAGGTTGAGGCATGCTTGTGCAGTGAAACAACGACAGTTATGCAATATTTAAGGTGACACAATGGGTATCTTCCAATTTCTTTTCACCCACAGAACTCATTCTTTCAAAAGAAAGATAGTGTGAAACCAATGTGCAAAATAGATTATCTCAGAGTTGCTCTAGTTTGGAAAAGATAAAGGGCCTTCAGGAAACAGAGGTATGTGGGCCCCAAAGGTGCTAAAGGAAAAGACTTCAATGGAGAAGCCTCTGCGTTTATAATTACATAGTAATTATTTCTATCATTTGTGAAAAGAGAATTCAATAGCTCCACATTGTTTTTTCTGAGGAAGTTGTTAATGAGTCACCATCTTTAAAACAGCCCCAAACCTGCCAGTTTTCATCCTTCGTGATTTTGAAAATGAGTGTTAGGTGACTAGGCTCAACCTACAATTACAATAATTAGAATGAAACCTTATTAGAATTTCAGACAGTAAATAGACTGTCATTTAATTTTGTGGCTCTGGAATATCTTCATTAATAAGTTGATAATGATTTATAAAAATCCCTAAACCAATAATATAGCAACGTCATGTATTCAAGGGAGAGAGGGGAATTCTGTTCTACGGGCACAGATTTTAAAACAAGAAAATTCAACAGCTAGTCTTTCCTGTTGAAGGAGAACTCCTGGACTTATGAAATGATCCACAGTTAAAGCATGGAAAACCTGACAGATTTTTGTGATTTATAAAAAGAAATACTTTGAAGAAGCACAAGGGAAGTAGTTCAGCAGTATAAATGCCTGTCTGGCAAGCACAGGGTCCTGAGTTCAATCCCCAGTACTACACACACTAAAACAAAAATCTGTATTAGTAGAAGCAACATTGCCTTCCCACTGTTTATGAAGTTTCTGTGATGCAAATCTCTGTTTGCCCACACAATCCTTTCTGGGAGCAGTACGATAGGATTTTAAAACATAGGCCTGACAATTAAGACAACTAGACCCAATTCTGTGTGTCACTCATCTCCACAGTAACCGTAAGCCAAGTGATACTGGATTTTCTTATCTATTAAATGGAGAAAAAAAATTAATATTTATTTATATTTTAGGGAAGGGTCTACAGGGTGCTCAGGGTCTCACTACTAGATCGGACTTGTAGTGATCCATCTGTTTACAGCCTCCCAAGTGCTGGGATTACCGGCGTACACAACCATGCCCAATCTCATTCACCATGTCAGTGTGCCCTGGGGACAGAGCCGGTATGGCAGGCCCAAGGATTGAACCTCTGGGCCCTGCGCCTGCTTGCAGGTACTTCAATCCAAAAAATTGTTGTTTTTTTTTTTAATGTCAAACAACATTGATAACTTCATTATAGAGATAGAGAATGTAAACTACAGAGGACCTAAATCTATAAAATTAGCACCCAGAGTAGCAGCAATCTCTTTTGCGTTTATGCTGCACACCATCACCAGCCTTCATTGGACTTTTGAAGACATCACTGGTTTTCTTATTGCTGCACCCATCTTTATTGATATATCTGTTATTGAAAAGCATTCCAGCAAGGTTATTTAAACAAACTTGGTCCCATATCAGTAGTAAAGTCTTGCACTGCATGAAAGCTTTCAATGATTTTTTTAAAGTCCATTCAACACTCATTTGAAATTAAAACCATTTACTAGAACCATGCTGGGGACACAGCACGCACTGAGCATCAGGTTCAAGGTAAATGCCCTCTTCTTCTGGCTTATGTTCTTCCAGAAATAGTCTTGACTATGTAAAGAAACATGCACAAGTGTGTATTTTTTCACGTGCAGTTTTTCATTGTATTGAAATATTAAGAATTCTTTTGTAACACTTTTATATCTCAAAAGCAGTGTCACAGATTTTCTGTTCTATGATATTCATATTAAATATTAACTGCATATAAGGAAATAAAACAGTCATTTCAAGATACAAAACTATCATTTTACAAAGCAAATCCACATTGCTCATACTTTTTTCAAGCGCTTTAAAGATTTAAGAAGTGCTATTCTGTGCTACCCAAAAGATAGCAATAATATGGCAAAAGCGGCAGATTTTGTTACTCACTCTTTGTTATTCACTCTAATTCTGCCTTAACATATGACCTTTAATGCCCACTTACAGTGGGAGGTATTAATTCCTTCACTACACAAGTCCATGTGGTTTAGCTTAACCAATAGGATATTAACAAACAAGACCCAAACAAAATCTTGAAAATCACTGTGCTATCAGACTTTGTTCCACCTCTGCTGTCACCGTAGGACCATGCTCAGACCAGCATATCAAGGCAGTCATCTGGAACAGAAATGCCATAGCTTAGATTCTCCTGACAAGCCATACACAAGCCGCCCAGGACAGAGCATAGACACTGGGTTCTGCATAGGCAGGAATGAGTCTGGCCAAGAGCCCAGAGAAACCTGGCTAAACGCAGTGTGAGCTATGATAACCAGCATTTAACTAAAATAACAGGCAAGTCTGCATTCTCATTAAACAAAATCAGCATTAGTATTCATGTTCTTTCACTGTTAACATGACCACTTTCGATTAATTTTGATTATCGTTGTTAATTTCACTGGTTTTGCAAGTCTCATACACTTAATAAATTAGCTCCATAAAACTAAAAATGGACCAGAAAAGACATGCGGAAGGAGTTGAGAGACAAATAGATTGACTGCAGGGTGTAATTCCTAGACGTGTCGTTACTAATCTGCCTTTTTCTCTACCAATGCAAAAAGCATCTATCACAGCTTTATTGAAGTATAATTCACATAAAATAAGATGCACATAATTTAAGGGATACAATTTGATAAGTTTAACAGATGTGTTCACCCGATACACTGGCAAAGGCAATGTTCATACATTTCTATCACCTTCACTAGTTTTCAGCGCTGCTTCATGCAAAGCAACTGGTGATGACCCTGAAGCATTTTAAATTCAAGTTAGTGTCACACTTTTTTACAGACAGCTCTGAAACTTTTCTAATATTTTCACATTTCTGGCTTACCACATAGCTCTCAAGTCTCCAGCACTAGTTGATCGTGAACCTTAAAAAATTGTTTGAAAACTTTATTCTAACAAGGGAGGTAAATTAATGAATAATCTAAATATTATTTATTAAACATTGACATTTGCAAATTTCCAGGTTGCGTTTCTCTGATAATGTTTTCTTGAAAGCATAAAAATAGTCTTAGTACATTATACGAAAGTCAAGCACAATCACTGAGGAATTAAGTCATAGATTTAGTCTCTTATAGTCGAAGTCAATTTTTATTTTGCTTTTTATTAAACACAGCCTGCTATTGTCAAAATCATGCGTATAAATTCCAGGTTCACTAAATGTAAAGTATATGATTTTTGACAGTTTATTCAACTCTTGTAAGCTTCAATTTCCCATCCACAAATTAGAAATAAAAACATCTAATTTGTACAGTTGTAGAGGTGAAATAAACCAAGTTAAACGAAAGTACCAAGTGTACAGGGTTCTTGGTTGCTTTCACTAAATATCAATTCACTTTCCTTTTCCTTCTTTCAAAGCAATATAAGAGTAAAGCTGAAGGAAGAGAAGCAGAGGGGCTGCTGTTAGCAATTTAAAGACGGAGGAAGAGCCCAGCCTTTTGGGATAAAAGACAGCTCTTTAGGATTCGTTACTCTTTGCCTGTCAAGTGAAAACAATAAATATGTGGAAGAACAATGGAGAATCAAGTCATTTTATTTTAAGGTGTCTAACACATCAAATTCAGAGATATCAAACAGGGTTATCCATCTGTTGCATCTTTGTTCTAGTATTTCTTTTACCAAAACTGTGTGACAGTTTTCCTCAGGAAAATAACATAAATGCTAAACTATAGACTAATTTTAGAAAATTTGGCCTTAGCAATCTGTGTGAAGCAAAAAGCTGTGCCAAATTAGAACAGTTGCAAAAAGCTTTTTATGAAATGAGTATAAAATATGGTGAAAAGGAAGTCCTTTGACAGAGATAGTGGGAGTTAAAAAATAATAAAATAATGCAGTTTCATATTTTTATTTTTGACCCACTTCATTTGATTGAATTTATAAAACTTACCTTTTAAATGGATTTAAGCTTGAAATTATTTCTTTAAATTTATATGTATATATGTTATCAGAAAATAATTTACCAGAAAATGAAAATAATATTTTCTTTATAAGTTCACCTATTGAAGTCATGATCTTAGCTATATCTCTATTATTCTCAAAACGATTTCATATTTTCTATAATAATATTAGTATTTTCTCTTTCTTTCTTTCTTTCTTTCTTTCTTTCTCTTTTCTCTCTCTCTTTCTTTCTTTCTTCCTCTCTCTCTTTCTTCTCTCTCTTTCTTTCTTCCTCTCTCTTTCTCCTCTCTCTCTCTCTCTCTCTCTATCTCTCTCTCTCTCTCGGCCAGATCAGTCCACCTTAGGGGCAGGGCTGGCACAGCATGTGTGCCTGGGATTGAACCTAGGTCCCTTGCACCTGCCTAAGCTTGCCTAAGCAGGTGTCATAGACTGTTGAGCTATCTTGATGGCCCCAATATTATCATTTTCAATTTCTATAGAGTAGCCTATAGGCTCCACCAAAGAGCATTTTATGATTAATTTGAAATTTTTGATATTGCCAACGGACTCTTCACTAAATTTTAATGTAAAATATATTTGTAGTTGCTGAAATAACTTGTAAGCATATCAAACTTAGTTGGACAGAGGATATTCTCCATTCTATTTTGCCCCAAATTCTGCTATGTTGAGAACACTGTAGACTGTTTATGTTGCAAAGTGTAAGCATTTCAGTCTAAATACTTCACATATCGTCTAATTGTGCCTCATTCACAGTAATTACAAAAAATATTTTCGTAACACAATTATCACAAAAGATGTCTATAAATTGTTTTAATGTTGTGACAAATCTACATACTACAAAAAAAATTCTGAAAATAAATTCACCCAAATAAAAGAAAAAAATCTCATCAGTTTTCCAAGTTGAAGTATTTAACAGAGAAAACAAACTTCAACTATTAAATCTACTACATAATTCAGGCTCTCGCTGTTTGGGTGCACTGAGCCGGCGATGCAATCCAGGCATGGTGGCGCGCGCGCCTGTAATACCAGCACGTGGGAGGCAAAAAGCAGGAAGATCACTATGAATGTGGGCTGCATGCATAGTGAGACCCTGCACCAAAAAAATAGAAAGAAAGTAATTTTTCTCTCTTACTTATCTCGTGATACATTTCAACGCTCACTTGTCTACAGATTTTATTTAAAATAATTATTCTTCACAATTTTTATGTCGTTTGATGATTTGATTAAGTATATTTCAATAATGTCAAACCCAATTTAAAAAACAATAAAAAGACTCATTTAGAAAACAACAAATAAATGTGCCCGGTTTAGGCAGATCCAGGGGCTGGGCATTCGATCCCTGGGCCTGTCATGCTGGCCCCGCCCCCAGGATCCATGCAGAAGGCAATTGAGACTGGGGCTGGTGGCATGAGCCTGGAATCTCAACTCTTAGGAGGCTGCAAACAAGAGGATCACTATGAGTCCGATCTGCGCAGTGAGACACCGTACATCCTGTACACCTTGTCTTAAATACACACAAAACAGAAAAGAGAAAAAACAAATAGCTTTGATACTTAGGTTGTTTATGATGTACTAAGACTCAGGCCTGTTAAAATCCTGACTTACCACAGGCAGAAAACAAGAAAATCTATCACTGATACGCCAAATGTTTGTCTGCGCTTAACACCATAAATCATTTTGTGTAATTACTACAGCTAATTCCTCATGTATGCTTCAATAATTTTGACCACTGCAGTTTCTCCAGTAATTGATTATCTTTTTTTTTTTTTTTTGGAAAACAATTTGTTGTATTTGAATCATACACAAAGTCCAAGGACATGTCTATGTAATAGATTTTTGTAAGTTTAATAACAGTATCTTCACTATGACACTGTGTTCTACCAAAAATTGCATGCCCTGTCCCCACAAAATTCCATAAGTTTTCACTATTAACTGAATTGCCAGTATCATATACAGTTATACATTGTACCTTCTACAGAGCGAAATTTGACAAGCTATACTTTACTCAGATTAATTGATTTTCTACTGAAAACCTTGATAGCATTAGTACTAAACATGGACAAACGGTGAAATAATTTAAATGAAAGAAACTTCACAAAAATGATACATACTGTATGATCTCATTAATTCTACATCCAAATAAAGCAAAGCTATTGAGAGAGAACACAGATTCCTATTTGCTCTATCCTGGAAGAAAGGAGATTACCTTTGTTATATATCTTTCTGATGGTTATATGACTGCATATATTGTAACATTCATGGAACTGTACAATTAGGGTGACATTTATTGTAGGTAAATTAAGGTATCTCTAAACCTTACAAAATAAATGAAATTTGCTTAGAAGTGCATTCCTTTAAGGGCTGGCATGACAGCTCAGCAGATTAAGCGCCTACTTAGGCAAGCGCAGGAACCAGGGTTTGATCCTGGTACCATGTGCTATGCCGTCCCTGCCCCTGGGTACACTGAGCCTGTCACCCAGACTGGACATGGTGGCACACTTCTGTAATTCAAGCAGTGGGGAGGCCTGGAAACAGGAGGATCACTAGGAGTCTGAGCTGTGTAGTGAGACCCTGTACCAAACACATTAAAAAAAAAAAGCACATTCCTTTAATCTAAAGAAAAGGTCTGATTCAAAAAATGCAGCCCAGACATCTGCAGGATAAAACGTTATCTTCAAATATAGTCTTTCTAAATCATAAACTGATTTTTAAAGAGTAAGTTCAATCTTATTTGGCAGATTTGTATAATCTGATTTTATTGTAGTCAGTGACACTGCCTCACCTTGACATTCATGATATACAAATACCAATATTTTTCCAGCTATGCACTCATCATTAACTTTTTTTAAAAAATGGGAATTTAATACTTCATTAACTACATTTTTCTTTTTTTGTTTTTTTTGAGTTCATTAGCCAAAAGGATTCATTGTAAAAAACATATATACCAATAGTATAAAAATGCTTCATATGTATTCTATATACATTTAAGCTATATAGAATATATATGTCCATGAGTTCAATTGCCTTTACTAATCTACACACTAGTAACATCATGCCTCTCATGGGTAATAGTGGACCAGATGCGCAATGTTCATGCTGCTCTAGGAAAGGAGATAGAGATGTTGATGTAGATGATTTGTATCTCAGAAGGATTAGTATAAAAATACACACTATTTAGCTCAGCGGATTAAAGCACCTGCAAGCAGGCGCAGGGGATGGGGGTTTGATACCCAAACCTTCCGTGCTGGCCCCGCCCCCAAAGCATGCTGAGATGACAATTGAGACTGGGTGTGGTGGCACGAGCCTGTAATCCCAGCTCTTGGGAGGCTGCAAACAGGTGGATCATAGGAGTGTTACCTAGTAGTGAGACCTAAACACCCTGTAGACCCTTCCCTAAAATAAAAAAAAAAAAACTATTAAAAATACACACTATTATTATCTTTGTATTCACTACACAGGAAGCTGAAAGAGCACGAGAGAAGACTAAAGCCAAAGCTCTAAGTACCTGGAGATCTACTAATCAAAATTGCCTGCTCTCTCTCTCTCTCTCTCTCTGTCTCTCTCTCTCTCTCTTCCTTTTTTCTTTTTTCCATTTACTTATTTGGTACAGGGTCTCACTACACAAATCAGACTCCTGGTGATTCTTCTGTTGTCAGCCTTCTCAGTGAGGGGATTACAGGCATGACCACGCCCAGACTCTGTCACTGGCTCAGCATGCCCTAGGCAGAGCCAGCACAGGGGACAGGGGATCGAGCCCTGGTCCACAGGCTTGCCAAAGGCACTTAGTCCACTGAGGCTTGGCTTTATTTTAATACAACAGTTTACAGTTCTATTAAAATAGGAAAAATCTGACACAAATATGGAAATGTATTTCCCCCACCAAAATCCAGTAATACTCATAAAAAAGGGAAAAATAAATGCCAATATTATGCATAATACACACTACGATATATAAGCATACTCTTTGTACATATATACACACACATAGATGTATAACTTTTACTTAAAAATGCAAATATAGGTCAACATTGTCAAATTTATTGAATTCCTTGTATTAATTGATTCAATAATAACCAAATAATTTATTGGAAGATGATGAAAAGTAGTAAATATGCTTAACAAATTAAGAATACATGACAAAATCTCTTAATGAAGTAGAAATATGTAATATTCATCTTTCCAACTAAAACTCAGAAAATTCTTAATAGAAAAAACAAGAAAATTTTAAATTATGAAGTTAGACACAAGAAGGGTTCTCTTTATGACCATTATTTTTTACTATTTATAAAACAGCTGAACGACTTTAAGAACAAAATTGTTAGTGAAGACCAGTAATATTTTTTACCTGCAAACCACATAAAAAACCTCTGAAATTATTTAAAAAGTCAGAAAGGTGACTGACTAGAAAACAATAACCTATAGAAGTTAAAACACAGGGCTGCAGAAAAAGTTCAGGGGCTTAAGCACCTGCCTGACAAGCATAAGGTTCAGAGTTCCATACTTGGACCACAAAAAAAAAAAAAAAAAAAAAAAAAAAAAAAAAAAAAAAAAAAAAAAAAAAAAAAAAAAAGAAGTCAAGAAATAAAGCTGATTCAATTTAAGCACAAGATTCTATTTTACAGCAATCACAATGATAAAGTTACCAAAAACAAAATTAGCAATAAATATATGAGTTTATTAAGAACCTTTCAAAAATATCTAAAGACTGGAATTTCTTAGCAGTTTCTTGGACATGGATTTCAACATCCTAGAAGGAAAAAATACTGGTAGGATTTTTTAACTAAAATCATCTTTTATTTATTTATTTATTTATTTTTGTGGAACCTGCGATTGAGTTCAGGCCCTTGCACTTGCCAGGGAAACACTTATTCCACGGAGCCATCTTTCCAGCCCAGTCTTATGAACTTCCAAGTCAGTACAATTAGCCAGAAAATGTTGAGGAAAATAGCGTGGGATAAAAATCTTAAGACATACTACATAAAGTGCCTATATTGTGATACTGACATATAAATAAAAATAAATGATAAATACTAGAAAGTAGAGATCTCTCCAGTAAGTAGTAGGTCTTTCTAAAATAGAAAAGATATCAACAGACTGCAAAAAAAAAAAAAAAAAGGAAAGGAGTTTAAATCAAGGAATTAAGATGTGTTACGTATATAAATCAACTCCACACAAGTAATGTAAACATATTTTACTCCAAATATGAACTAATAAAAAAAGATGAACAAACATAATAGAGAAAATAACAAAAAACTTTAGAATATTTACAAAGAGGAATATAGAATATAGACATTTTAGATCATCATAAATAAATTGTTGAATTGCTAGAAAAAAGAGGAATCTAAAAAGATATATTTTTATACTTACATCAAACTCAGTATATCACACCATAGAATTTTATTAATGGAGAAAGAAGTTGGCTATCCAAAATGAAATTACTATAAAATACACAGAATTTCTGTTTCAGCACAGGCAATTGAATCTAAGGTCTTGTGAATGCTAGACAAGTATTCTACATCTAAGCAATTCCAACAGCCCAGGACATAGTTTAAAACTATTTTCAGAATAAGAAATCTCAGGCCCCAGGAGAATAAGTGCTTGCCTGGCAAACACAGGGTCTTGAGTTCAGTGCCTGGTACCACAAAAAAAAAAGAGAGAGAGAGAGAGAATAGGAAATCTCTCTCACATATGACATTAAATCTAGAAATTTTAAGCAGAAAATTGATTAGTTCATTTATATATGAATCAAAAGACTAATTAAAAACTGGCAAAACATAAGCAATTCACATTACCAAGAAAATCTTCAGTTTTTATATAATGTGGAAAAACTCAGACATAAAAATATACTAACAGCACAATTAATGAAAGACAGTACATTTGAAACAAATAGAAAATGCTGAAAAGGAAATTTAAACAGGTAAAACAATGTTCAACTTCATTATGCTAAGGTTAAATATTATGTAAATAGTAAGCATTATTAATTTCTTCTAAACATTATGTGAAACATAAGTTGTCAATGATCAGGAATATTGTACAGGTAGACAAGAGTCTTAGATGCTTATTAATTCAGTATCCTAAAACCAGAAATGGCAGGTTCACTAGGAAAGTGTAGAAGAGTCATTTTTAAACAACTGACATACAGCTTTAACAAAAGCTACTTTAAATTAATGTAACACAAAGCTCTTTCTCATAGATCATCTTTTTTCCCATCATTTGTAGAATCACAGCAGAAATGCTTACATTAGGGTATGCTCAACTTATCATTTACATGATTGTTTCCACTAGAATATTCCCGATATCACACTGAAGGACAGTGTCTACTTCTTGTCAAACTGGATACTTGATTTTTCATTAGCATATGAACTTCTTCTATAGATCTTTCATTCTAAAAACTTAAATACAGCATCCTCAGACTAATAAATGTTCTGATCTTAATTCCACATAGTTTAATCACTGATGTAAGAAAATCATTTAAACAGCAAATATTATAAGGTCATTTGCCCAAAAGATTTAAAATAAAAAAAGAAAACCTGAAATAGCAAGATATAGATTAAAGAGTGAGAAAGATATGTGCAGTTATTTCTTCCTGTAAATTTACTGTGGAGAGAGGGTAAATGATTTTGATGGAAGGATGTCAACAGTACCTAACACTTGAGAATGTATTTCTTCCCAGTAGAAGCAAATTAAAAATAAGTAAAAGACTTTCGACTGAATGCCCCTACCAAGGTAAAATTATAGTGATGTTATAAAATTGCTGTGAGAATTGGCACATTTGCAGAGAGAGATTAACTTCACTAGAAAACACACATAGATACAAGAAAACACACACACACACACACATACACACACACACACACACACATATCAGTAAATTCTAAGTATCAGGCTATCAAAAAAATGGATTTGGGGCCGGGGCGATGGCTCAGTAGAATAAGCACCTCCCTGGCAAGTGCAAGGGCCTGAGTTCAATTCCCAGTTCCACAAAAAAAAAAAAAAGACAGAAAGAAAGAAAATGGACTTGTTTATTTTTAAATATGGGCAGTAGATTTTAATGAGCAAAACTGCTTTGCACAGTGAATGTGTTTAGTATTGTAGTTCCAGATAGGTCCTCAATAACAATCTTTTTAAATCCACCTTAAATGACAAGATTTAAGCATACTATACCAAAATTAAAAAACAAAAAGAGCACATCATAAATGGCTGCAAATATTAAAATAGAAATCCCTTTTGAAAGAGCTAAAACCTGGAAATGAAATCACAAATTATTTCAGTCTGCTTATTCTTACTACACATAGTTTGAAACCAGAGTCATATAGTAGGAAAATCACAAACTACAGTAGAAAACATCACAGGCTATGTGATCCGGAATTCCAAGCTTGAGTTTTTGTCAGTTTTAATTTAGAAAGAGGGTGCTGCCTTCCATCTGCCCAGATATATAGGTTGAGGTAAGAACAGGTAAAGCACTGGAACAATAGATAGCATCATGTAGGCCCACTCAAGATGCTAGCTACTATTACCACTAGAATTAATTAAAGAAATTGGGGAAATAAACCATGTAAAAATAAAGTTGTCTACAATTATGTTTCAAAATTAAGTCTAACTGCATAATCTTATAGAAAGATAAAAGTAACTGTGACCAAAGGAAAATAATGTTGTTTTATGCACAGTCTTGAGCTGGAAGGAACTTGACAGTTTTTGACTTAAGTACATATTGAGCAAAGACTTTCTTCCAAGTATAAGTCTAAGAAATTAGAAAAATTTATCTAAAAAAAAAAAAAACACACGTAGGACTTGAAAGAGGTCACAGTTGAATGTTGTAATAGGAAAGTGTGTCGTTGCCACACATAACCGAGTTTATGCAAGCAATAAACACAGTCTGTGAAAGCACAACAGAAAGGTCACTTCGCTTTACCTCACCCTGGGTTACCTTTAGAATGGATCTTGAAGTACAGAAAGAAACGTTGTCTGCAAGTTAGAGATCCAGAGTCAAGAATGAAAAGGGGATTTAGGGTAGGTACATCTGCATCCTTACAGAATCCCCCTGGGGTCAGAAGACACCAAGAATTGATTTTGAGGAGCAAGGAGCCAAAGGATAGCTCTGAGCTGGAGTGTGGCTGGAGGAAAATGGTCCTTTTGCTTCTAACAGAAATCACTTCAGGATAGTGGAAACTGAGTGGGTGTAAATGGAAGAAGATTCCAGCAGTTATAGGGTCAGGTTAGAGGCAGCTTGCAGTTGTGGAGATGGCGAAAGGACAATTTTGCTTTATCAAAGCAAAATTGATAAAGACAAAGTGTTATGGTTTGTGCCTACCTGTCCCCCCAAAGCCTCATGCAGTCGGGGGGAGGGGACTTCTAGAGTTTGAGATTAGTTCATGATCCACTGGGATTATGGGTTTCAGCACTGCTGGGATTATGGGTGTGAGTACTACACCCAGCCTGGGGCGTATAACCTAAATGCAACTTAAGGGAGACAGGCTTGCTCTCTGTAGTCGTTGCGGCTGCTGCTCCTCCCACTAGCTCTTGCTCTTTGCTGCGCCATGAACTGCCTGCTACCCTCCACCATGTGCCCCTGTGCCTCAGAGCCAGCTAGGTATGGACTGAAACCTCCAGTGACTGTGAGCTAAATAAACCTTTCCTCCCTTCATTTTGGGTGCTGGGTATCATGTCCCAGCAACGAGAGAAGAGTAACTGAGAAGGAGCCAGATGATGGCACAGCTGCAGCCAAGTATCAAAGATGTGATTACAAACCAGATGCGCAGGAAGTCAGAAGTTTAGCTATAACTGGGTGAAGGATGACAGCAACGGTGGGGAAGAGAAAAAATTGAGGAGGTGCTAGGATTCGGTGCTAGGGAACCTTCATAACGAAATGCCACTGGGGGAGAAAGCACAGAATTACTGCTGCTGCAAAGTTAAGCTGAGATCAGAGTAGGATTCACTCTGATACATGGGCTGGTATTGCTAAATGATGAGTTTTTAATCCTTTTTGGTGTAAACAGAGCCTACACACAAAACAGACAAGGCTTCAAATTTACCCATAGTGCTATTCAAATATGGTAACTGGAGCAATTGAAGAATCTCCTCAGCAATTTAAACAGCTGAATAGAGTTCAAGAAATGATGCAAATGTATTGATCCTTAAAAAAAATGCAGAAAATGTACATACGCGAAACCCCCTGTTCACGTGTGACTTGGTCTCTATTTAACTTGAAGACAAAGTTTCTTTTTGTCCTTCAAGATTCATTCTAAAAGTAACTTGGCTCTGGAAGATGTATTTTATTTTCTCTTATAGCTGTTAATGCAGTTGTCTGGCCTCTTTACATCTTTCACATGTCACAAAGGAACTAATAATTTTTCTAGCCTATCTTCACCACAGTTGCAATTCTGTGGTAGAAGTCAGGAATGAACAACCCTAGAGAAGAGTACTCAGCCATGAGGTGAGAAATAAGCATTTTCGTTTCCTAAAAGACAGTTAACTCTCTTGGGGAAAACAACACATTCCTCAGAAAAGAGACACAGCAGTTCTTCTTGATTTTGTAGGGTATGTGGCCATGTATAAAAATGTCATTATAAGAGATAAGGAGATACTTTGTCATTGTCGAGGTTGACATTTCTTCTGTATTATGCTTACAACTATAGAATGTGGGAAGGTTGAAAGTTTTTATACCAGGCCTAGATGGCACCATACTTCTTATCAAAACAAGAACCTGTCTGGTCTAATATCTTACCACGACAAAGCAGTCTGCCTTTAAAGATCTTCCACGCCCAGTCTAAGCAGTTTCCATTGTTTTCTTACCTCTGTTTTCCCCCTGTGGTTTTTTCCTGAAGTCCCTTATTAAGCCTTAATATTAAATGCTGCAGAATTTGGCAAAGTAAATGTACTGTCATCATTCCTATCATATATGGTACAAGAATTTCTACTCAAAAGTCACTTACTATACCAAGACCTCCCAAATCATTTCTTCATAGAAACAATTCCTCTCACATCCAAATACACCCAGCTCACTGTACCCCCTAAATCACTCACGCATTTCCAGCCCAAATTATGATAATGTGGGTATATCATCCCATTTGAGAACAAAATAAGGTATTATCATGCATACCTATGATTCCAGCACTCTGGGTGGTTGAGGAAAGAGGATCACAAATTTGAGCCCAATCCAGACAACTTTGCCACTTAATGAGACCTGTCTAATAATAAAAAAGAAGGGGGTGCCATTGGCTATAGTTCAGAAGGAAGCCCTGGTTTAATCCCTAATACCCAGATAAAATCAGGAGCATGCTATCAGATGATTGACATGGATACTTTGAAAATATTCCTATGTCCTTCATTTGACATCTAGATCAGAAAATTTAGAATGACAGCATAGCTTACCAGACCAGCTTTACATGCATACCATCACCAGATGTGAAGAAACCCTTCAGTAAACTGGGCCTTATGCTCCTAAAAATTTCAGGTGTAAACTCAGCAATTCTGCGTTCTGAACACTAGAATGTGCTCCAAATCTGCCATACAGAAGAACAACTGTGAAGACATTACACTTTCTATGGTGGACAACAAGGGTATGGATACAGCAACAGTGGTAGGGAGCATTCCAAGGTGGCTCCCAAGGGTTGCAACCGCTTTGTATATACACCCTGTGCAATTTCTTCCTTACAGCATGGAGGAATGCAAGAACGTGGTGGATAGACCAGAACTTAAGGATGAAATAAAGGCCCATAATGAGTTGACTTTGAATTCTCCAAAGTGGAGAGCATCTTGAGAAGGTCTGAATTACTCATGGGAAATCTCAAAAGGTAGACCCACCACCAGACTCAGAGAAGAAAGGTTTCTCTTATGCGAGTGCATATGGGAGAAACATAGAGCAAAAACCTAAGGGCAGCCTCTAGTGGATGAGAGAACTCAGGAGCTGGCAAGAACACAGGCACCTCATCATAAAACTGCACTTCTGCCAACAGCCACATGAAGTTAGAAGAGAACCTCAGAGACCTCATATGAGACCGCACAACCCCAGATGCCAGCTTGTTTATAGTCTTGCAAGGCTCTGAGTAGACAATCTGGTTTCTCCATTCCTGGACGCTAGACCTACAGAAAAGGGGAAATAATATGCCACAGAGTTTAAGACAGTTTACTACACAGGAATACAGCACTAATCTGATAGAGGAACCCCATTTCTACACATAAGGAATAAGAACAAGAACAAACCATCAAAGTCCACTGGTTTACAAATACCTCTCCCTAGATATTTCTCCGAGTGTATTCATGTAATAGTGTTTCATAGA
The DNA here is from genome assembly GCA_004027165.1 of Ctenomys sociabilis. Taxonomy (NCBI): domain Eukaryota; kingdom Metazoa; phylum Chordata; class Mammalia; order Rodentia; family Ctenomyidae; genus Ctenomys; species Ctenomys sociabilis. The sequence continues at coordinate 182,803 of PVKA01000380.1, forward strand.
CAGGCCCATACCTAATAGAACTGATTATTTTTTATTAACTGAATGCCTTTGATGACACCCACCAAAGGACAATTCAGCAAAGGCTTAGGAACTATTCCACTGTCTCAGCTGATTCTTCCTCCTTTCTCCGGCATTACATAATTGCCCTTCTCCTATTCTCCTAATGCTAAAAGAGTTTTATGTATCTTAGTAAAAGCATAAAGATGAAAAGTGACCGAGTAGTTCCTCTGCAAAGGAAGCATTTCAATTCTAACAAATTTCCTTAGACACTTGTGAGAAGACTATATAAGGGTACATAAAATACATGCAAATACTACTAAGTTTCTAAACCAACATCATTTTCACTATTTTAATAGGTATGTCCTTGGTGGAATACACTGGGTTGCAAACTTCCTTTAAAACTTAAACCTTGTCTCAGTAACTTTGTATTTCTTTTCTGAGATAGGGATCTCACTTTTGTAGCCCCCAGGCTGGTCTTGAACTCGCAGAGATCTTCCTGACTCAACCTCCCAAATGATGGGATTACAGGCATGCACCACCACTTCTGGTTCCGAAGCTGTACGGTGGGGGCTGACATCCAGGGCCCAGACTGCTCAGCATGTGGGGCTAGGGATCCAGAAACTGGGTCCTCGGGCTTGCCAGGTAGGTGCTTAGGCCTCTGAGCTATCTGGCCCCTTATTTTAGTAACTTCAAAATGGAAAAAGTATTCTAGCCAAATTCTGACATGGCCAGAAAATGTAGGCTAATGCACCATTACATTTGAAAATGGACACGTCCCTCTAAAAATTTTATGTCTTTCAAAAGTGAAAAATGTGTTTTTCCTAAATGATACCTCGTAACAAATATTTGTACTAAAATTTCATTTTTAAAATATGCACGTAAGCACAGGGACCAAGGTTCAGTCCCTGGCACCACATAGCACGCTGGCCCTGCCCCCACCCCCACCCCCAGGCTCACTGAGCTGACCTGGCTTGGTGGCACACATCTGTAATCCCAGAGCTGGGGAGGCTAAAAACAGGAGTATCACTATGAGTCGAAACTGTGTAGTGAGACCTTGTACCAAATACATTTTTTTAAAAAGTGTTTATGTGTTCTCTTATACTTCTGCATTGTCCAAATTACTATTCATGTCCTTAATACAAAAGTCTACTCAGAAAGATTTCTGAATCCATGAAACACATTTTTCTAAAAAGTTCTACATAAGAGTGAACTACACATAGGCCACCACGGTAAAACTGTGTGTGGGTGTGTGTATCTTGGAGTGCTGTGAGGCAGAAATGCCACAGGTAATGGTTCAAACTTCACTGGAGTTACTTTTCTCTTTAAATGATATGTACATGCTCAACATTTGAGTATTTCTTACTTTTTCTGTCGCATCATACTTAAATCAAACACAAACTAGAACATACTCTGAGTAAGTATATTTCAGTTATAATTTTATGTTTAGATATATTTATACTTTCCAATAATGTTTGCAAATTATGTTGCATGTCAGAAAAAATAGGTTTAATTAAGGGTCAAGAATTGCCTTTCTCTCCTGAGAAAAGAGCTCATTTCACAAATATTAAAAGGAAAAATGTTCTATTATGTAAAAGAACAAATATCACTAGGTGATACAATACATTAACTTCTTTGATGTTCTGTGATACTCTCACAACAGAAAAGTTAGTAAGATTATGTGGCATGCTTTTATATGTTGATATATTTAGCTTCTTCTGGGAAGAGTTTTAGGTGATATCTTAAATTGTCTTATTATTTTCCAAAATGTTACTAAACCAATAAGGATAATAATAATACTGCTACACACTGATTAGATTAATGACATAGTTTGCCAAGATTATTATCTACCTTCTTTTGTTTTTATTAGAACTGCTCAAGATAAGATAAAAACAAATAAGCATGACTATAAAATATATCTCAAAAATACAGCAGAAAATACACCAAATCAACACATTACATGTTGAGTTTAATAATATTTATTTCAGCATAGTTTGTATGTGAATGGATAGAAACTTTTAGAATTGAAAATAATGACCAGTTTTCCCTTGCAAAGTAATGTAAATGTTATAAAAATAAAGAGAAAGGATATTTATAAGGAAAGAACAACAAATTGTGTCAATAAGATGCTAATAAAATAAACCAGATATTTAGCAGGAGAAATGGTATGCCTATGATTGTAGAAATAGAAAATTCCTGGCTAAAGGTTTGCCTAAGGCTTTTTCTTGAAGTTTCTAACTTTTGGAGTCATCATACAATTTTTAAAAAGCAAAGGAAAAAGAAGAACCCATTTTCATTGAGTGAGGGTTCTTCGAAGGAAAGATAGTCGTTAAATATTGCAAACAAAATCTTGCCAAAAGTCAACCTTTATGTTATTCATCACTACAAAATTCAGTTCACTGATTGTAGGTTTCCATACAAGCAAGACCTCTATAGGAATCTCCAGACTCTGGAGTACAGGCCTCACATGGTTTCCAAAAGAATTTTAAAATGTTCTGTTGGGCTAAACATTGGTATTTGCTGTAGTCTTCTTAAATAAGGCTTTGAAACTTCCAACCTTTCATTTCTTAATATTCATATATTGCTAAGATAGAAAACAAAAAGCGATTCACCTGAACATTTATCTCTCCTGACTTACCCTCCTGTTTAACATATATGATGAGAATCAGAAAAGGGCCAAGATAAACTCACATGATGATATAAAGTCCCTTTCATTAGCAATGATATCTAAATGTATCTCGGCAGTAACTCCCAGGGTTCTCCTGGGATGATTCAGTGCACACTGTACTCCACTCGACTTTAAATGACAATGAGATAAGCAATTACCACTTTCCAACTACCTCATTTTCAGGAGATGCATTCAAGATCAATATGTAGAAGGTTTTGGTTTCCAGTGTTCAAAGTGAACTAATGTTCACATGAAACTGATCAGTTTCTCATTAATAAATGGTAGAACCTACAATGGTCTGTGGTTAAAGACCTCAGTGGTGACTCTGGAGGTGCTTGGGTGAAGGTAGTAGTGCCTGTACCAAGGACTCAAACTTTTCCTTATTATTAACCTAAGGAAGACAGATAACTAATAACATTTCTTACTTCACTCATTCTCTTCCATACAAATAAAATATCAATAGGAAAAGAATGAATTATCCTAGTGTTAAAATTATGGAAGACGTCACCAATGAGCTGCATCAACCACTATTAGGTTGATTGGGATAGGTACAAAACTGAAGAAAATTGAAGTAAGTGCTTCATTTTTGTTCTATAGAAACTTGTCCAGCTATTCCCAAACCTCAGAAGCCAAGATTTGGTTCCTGGTCTAATAAAGCCATGTATCTAGACTGAGGGACTGGGAATGGAATTAGATGTACTATTTCATATCAGCACAGAAATACATAGTCACAGTAAAACCAGTGGTACTTGAAATACTGAGAAAGCTTTTAGAGAAAACAGGCTTATGTGGTTCTTGAACAATAGACACGAAAAGCGAAGAGAGCACACAGAACAGCATAAACTAGGAAAAAGGTGGACAATCTTAATGGTACCAGCTGTGGGTATTTATTAGGGTCGGCGTGCAGACTCCTATTTATAGGACTGAAACCTACTGAGAAGATTCCCGGGCTCAAGCTCAGAGCTTGAGAAGCCTGGAAAATAGAGGACCTGACCGTGGTCCTGAAAAAAAAAAATTTTTTTTTTTTTTTTTTTTTTTTTGGCAGAGAATTCCCAACACTCTCCACACATCCACACATCATTTTTTTTCTCCGACTGCAGCTTAAGTGAACAAAATATCCACTAGTACTCGTCCTCAAAAAATGTTAAAACTTTCTTTGATGATCAAGCCTTTATAATATCCGGCTCCCCTTTCCTAAATACTCTGTGGCATGGAGTGTTAGACGTGCCGTGCCAGCTAAGAAGCAGAAACGAAGGTTCTGACCAACTCGCAGCACTTCCACGTCTGCAGAAAGCTCACACTCAACAATCCCGATTGTATTTTACATTTCTTAAACTCACATGGGAACTCACGCCTATCACAGAAACCTCTTGAAATAAATCTCCATTAAAGAACACTTCAAATTCTCACCTAATAATTCAAGCAGCCTTGAAACTCTAGGAAAATGAGGTGCACAATATCCTCGTTTTCACCTTTAAACTATAACCGATGCCCTGATAAGGTACCAAAAATACAGGCTCCATACAGAACGCTGGCGGAGTCGATCTTTCTTAGGCTGTTTTCCAGCCCTTACAAACCCAGGAAGTGAAGAGAACCACTACACCAATCCAAAGTGTTAAATGGTACACCGAACCACAGGAGGAAAAACTAAATCTCCGCACAAAGGACACCTGGTCAAAGAGGAGAAGGAAATTCATCCTGTTGGCTCAGAAAAGATGTGAGCAAAAGTAATGTTAAAGAGGGGAGAAATCATTTTCCGAACGAATACCGTGCAATTAGCCCAAGTGTAAGACTTACGTGTTCCGTCAAAACGGGTGGCGATGGTGTCCAGGAAGGTGTTCTGAGGCGCCAGCAATCCTTTCATAACCGGCATGTTTCCAGCGTGGTGCGAAATTCTCCATCAAAGTTTGTCCAGAAAGACGGCCGGAGAGCAAAGTGCCCGAAGGGAGAAGGAGAGCGCGCGGCGGCGGAGGGGCCGAGGCGGGGAAGCGGAGGATGGAGGCGGCGAGGGCGCAGGAGCAGCCCGCGAGCCCCGGCCCGCCCCGCTCCTCCGCGCCCAGCCCGGCGCAGGCTCCCTCGCCCGCCCCCCGCACCCTGCACCCCCGCCCGCGGCCTGGGGCGCCGCGCCCTGACCCGAGCCTGGGGTCGGACCGCAGGGAGGCGCCCGAGCTAGCAAGGCTGCGAGGCGCTGAGCCTCGGTCCCAAGGGGCGGCGGGAAGCGCGGGAGAGCGACTCCCACCCCTCCGCCCCCAGAGCCGGGGAACAAAGACCCCTTTGTTCCCGCCGGGTCCTTCTCCCGGGGAGCCTGGAGTCCTGGGGGTGTGGTGCGGGTGGAGGGAGGAGACAGGTCGCCGCAGGTGACCGGCCTCCGCCTAGACCTGGGGGGCGGGGGTGTCCGAGGGAGCCGAGGCGGCCTGGGGCTCGCGGGAGGTGGCCCCCTGCCGGTGCACCTGCCTTTGTGAGCTCCGCGACGGGGCTCGGCAGCTGCAGGCTGGTCGCAGCCGCCCTTCTCCCCAGGTACCCGGGTCTTTTTAGCCTGGAGAATTGTCCCCCAGCACCGGCGTCCTCAAGCTCCGCTTCCCGACCTCCACCCAAAGTGTAGCCTCGATCGCCGTCCCTAATTACCAGACCCACCACCACCACCACCACCATCCCAAATTAAAAGGGAAAAATTGTCTTTAATGGGAATGGATGTTTTCCCACTCGCCCATGAAACGTGAATAAAGCACTTACAGAAAAGTTTGCTATTTTTTATTGATTTGCAAAATACCAGGTAAATCAAAACGCTAAGGTTGTCTTGCACGAACAGCTTTCATCAAAATTTCCCCGGCCTGGCCGCCTCCTCTGCTCCAACTCTAACAGGGCGACCCCAAGTCGGACACCTTCGGCAAAAAATCCTGACTCGAGGCCAAGAGCTGCAGGTGTTCTGGAAAATGAAAGTGGCCCCTGCACGCCCCCTCCTGCGGACCAGGGGGTCCCTGCCCAACGCTTTTGCAGGAGAAGTCGCCCTAAGACAGGTGTGGAGGGGGACACTCGGAGCCCCGAGACCGTAAAAACCCCAGAAGGGAGCAAGGGGTGCAAGATAAGTTGAGAGCCCTGGGAGAGAAGAACAAACCTAAGCCCCGGTGCTGGTGCACCCGGAAGGAAAGGAGAGGAAAGCAAACAGGTGTCTGAGCCGCGCCGGGGACAACCGGTTCCCAGGCCGCTCGGGACTGCAGCGAGGGGGGTGGGGTATGGGGTTGGGAGCGACTGCCCCTCCCCCTACTACAGCTAGCTGGGGTCTCCTTGTTTCCATTCGTCGGGCTCCCAGGGAGAAGGAGAGACCCCGCGGGTTTCGTCACTGCTGCCCGAGTCTCCGGGAAGGTGGGGTGGAGCGGAGAGAAAGGAGGCTTTCCCTTCTCCCCGCCTCCGCACATCCCTCTAGTGATGCACTTCCTGCGGCCGAGGATTCCCTTTGTGTTGAAATTCAAGATCCGGCTGCGGTGCTGTGTCGTGGAGCGGGGACACTCCCCCTAGGGGCTGGGATTCCGGAGTGGGCTGCAGTCCCCACGACCAAGCCCTGGAGGAGTAGTCGCTTTCCCAGCGGGAAGCTGCTCCTGGCTACCCCTCTGAGCCCATCCTCCCCCTCATTCTGTCCTGTGCCAGCTGCGCGGTGCAGAAATAGCTCACGCCGGGGTCCCCCACGCAGCTATTCCAGAGCTACTGCTAATGCGAGTGGCTCCGTTGGCTTTTTGGGGGGCGGAGCCGAGGAGAGGACCGGGGAGTCCCTGATTTTGCCCAGATGCTTCCTCGCTTTCAAGATACTCAGGCTGCCCCTGTTCATGAAAAAGCACATAGTGGCTTAAATTCATTGTGAAATGTATTATTACCTAAAACTTAGGTTCTTAAAATTTGCAGGGCAAGACTACGCAAACATTGTTTCTTCTTGTGCCATAGTTATGTTGCCTAATGTAGAAAATTTCTTGCTAGAACTAAGCCAGAGCGAGGTTTAAAAATTGAAACCCAAAAGCAAATGTGGCAAAAGAAGCTTGGCATTTATCATTCAATGTTTTAGTCTCAGCTCCAGCACCAACTATGAGTCAGGAATACTGCTAAAGATGGCCAGATCACTGCCCTCAATTCAAATTCAAACTCAGATCCTCTAAGGTTGCAGGGGGTAGACCTCACCACCTCTTAGTAATTATTATTCAAATAAGACCACATTTTTCGTGCTCAGTATTGGACTACTGAGTACACCCCCACCCAAGAAGGCTGTTTGTATGAAGACTGCTATAACTACTTTCCTCTTGAGTCCGGGAAGAAAGCCTTAGCCCCATCAAGACCTCGTGTTCCTCCTGAAAATTTGCATGCTGGGAGTCCAAAGTACCCCCTCCCAACATGACCTCCTGGGAGTTCAAGCATGCTCAATCCCATTAAACTCATGTTGTCACCTCGAGATCAACGTTCAAGACAGGTACCTTGAGGAAACAGGAATTTATGCTATCATCTGTCCCAAATCTCTTGTCCTTTCCTTAAAGGAAATTTCCCTGATTGAGAAGTCATATTTCCAGTGGAGAACATATTTTTGACTGAATACTGTAAAAGAAGACAGGAAATCCTTAGTGCCAGACCAATGTACTCTATACTGCATTGTACAAACAGCTTTGTAGATAAACTAATCCTATGCAGTTTTCACAGAAGTATGTGTAATTGACCACCCAAAACCTTCTGACTGAAGAGAATCGTATTTCATTTTGCTTAGAGATCTCCAAGCTGTGCATGAGCAATTGAGCAGCACATTCCTGAGTCAACATAGCCAGGAATTGGAAGATACACTTTGAAGATGACTCACCCAAATGGGTAACAGTTTGGTGTTGGCTGTCCAGAGAGAGCCCAGCCAGTGCTGGAGACTTGGCTGTCTTCTGCTTCATGCAAAGCTTTGCATGAACCTTGGTAATTTTGTAAAGCCACAGGAAATGGGTGCTGCCACTTTCTTATGGCCTGACCAGATTGAGCAGGTGGGAGGAAGCACATACAAAGTCCAAATTAATCAGAAACAAAAACCCAGCCTCTTGATGGAAGAAGTATCACAATTTTGAGCCATGTTTTTAAATTCTCACATTAATTTGTCAGTATTTTGAGTCGCCAGGGTGTTGCCACAAAATATCCCAAAATTTGATTAAGTGTTATGTTTTGCCTATTCTCTATACAAGGGATGACTGAAAGATGTAAATAGTTAAATTTTTAAAATTATAGTTGGGGAGATGGATCAGAGGAATAAGCGCTTCCCTGGCAAACACAAACACAGGGGCCTGAGTTCAATCCCTGGTTCGTAAAAAAAAAAAAAAAAAAAAAAAAAATATATATATATATATATATATATATATATATATATATGATAAAAGTATAGTAAATATACATTTCCAAGAACAATGGGATAATTGTATTTGAAGCAAGGCATATTTTGAGGACTAATGCCAATATGATGTTCACTATAACTTTTTAAATTTAAACCTTGGTTATATGTTCTGATCACTCATCCTTTATCAAATGTTTGCAGCAATTTCTGTCAAATAAACACATAATGTGTCCTCATCTATCTTATTCACCAGATCAGGCACCATGTGACTTCCAGCTCTTCCCAAAAGTCAAGTGACCATGAGAGGTAGGCACTTCAAGAGGATTCAGGCCACTGAGACAGCCACAGGAGCAGAAGTAAAGGCACTCACAGCAGAAGACCCTCAGAGCTGCTTCAGAAAGTGGCACAAGCAGTACCACACATGTTAGGAGAAAGGGGGCATGTTTTCAGGGGGTTTTCATGGCAATGTGTCTGTCTCAGTTGCTTTTTCTCTCATTGCTGGAATGAAATACCTGACACTCCAAATCAAGGAAGGAAAGGTTTACTTAGTTCACAGTTAGTGGAGGTTTCAGTCCATATTCAGCTGGCTCTAAGGCAAAGTGGCACAAGGCAGAAGGCAGCCATTTATGGTGGCAGGAAAACAGCAAAGAAGAACGGGAAGAGCAGTGGCTGTGGCAGCCGGCAAGCTTCCCTCCCTTCCTTGCACTGTATGCAGATTATCTGCCTCAGGGTGAGTGTAGCACTCACACCAGAACCCCACCCCACTGGATCATGAATTAATCACAAACTCTATAAGCCACCCCATGACTGCATGAGGCTTTGGGGGGACACCTAGATACAAACCTGAACAGTGCCTTACACAGTGCGTAATCAATTTCTGAAAATTTAAATACTCATCAGAGTTTTTCAGCACACTTCATATTTCCACAAGCTTTGGAAATTATAGAAAGAAGTCTATAATTCCTTACAGAGAAAATAAGAGACAAAAAAACAACATCTACAAAGTATAAACTGTGGATAAAGAAATTATTGTTGTTTTTCTATGGTGGGCTTTAAAGAGAACACCAACATCTAATGCCATCTTTTCAGTCTGGATGGGACTGAAAAGGATTTCAGAATGTCCTACCTCACCTGGATGGTTTGGACCATCTGCCTCACACTTCCCACTATAACATCCACCCAATTCTATCACACAAAGCAGCTGCAGGTGCCTTATTGTGGGTCCTGCATTTGACTGTAGGCCTTAAAAATACTCTTTTTCTTTTTTTTAACTTTGTATATCTGATACAGAGTCTCACTATGCAGATGGTACTCGTGGTGACCCTCCTCTTTTGAGCCTCCCCAGCATTGGGATGACAGGCGTGCGCTACTACACCCATAGTGAGTTCCCAGGGGCTGGGCCAGTGTGGCACGAGGGACTGGGGACGGAAGACCTTAAAAACATTCTAAACTTGTTAGGGCAGAAAGAATTTTAGCTTTCAAGAGAAGGAAATAGTTTTATTTACAGACAGGTATGTAGAAGCACTGAACTCTCATGTTACCTTTACCCCTGGTCCCCTTTGTGGCTTCCGTGTGACTTGGGGGAAGCTGTTCAGTCTTTGTGGATTATACTTCCTCACCTAGAACAGTGGAACAGTACTTTCCTTGCTTCCTTTACTGAATGGAAGCAAATAGTTATAGAAAGTCTTTGAGAGCTGTAATGTATGACATATAATATAAAGGACTGTTGAAAATTGCCTTTCTTTCTTTCTTTTAATCTTTGCTATCTTTTTCTTCTGTTTGTTTGTTTGCTTATTTAGTGCAAGGTCTTGCTATGCAGCTCAGACTCATAGTGATCCTCCTGTTTCAGCCTCCCCAGCACTGAAATTACAGATGTACACCTCCATGCCTGGTTTTAGCGGCCACCAGAACATGCCTGAGGTTATGGGCCAGCATAGCATGTTGTACCAGGGGTCAAACCCAGGTCCTTGAGCTTGCCAGACACACACTCAGACTGCTGAGCTATCTCCCTAGCCAACATGTTTATTTTTTTATTCCAATATACCTAACACAAAGTTGTTTATACTCAATAAACATTGTTGTCTGTTATATTTTTGACTTTTATTTGCATATTAATAGTCTGTTTACAAACTTTAGTTTGCGAGCTTTCCTTCCAAATATAGACAGTTCTAAAATTTCAGACTTATTTAAATAATGTTTTTAAATCACCTTGCTCTTGTATTGAACCAAGATTTGTCCCAGTGCTATGGATAGTGCTGCTTCTTCTCTCAGTGTGTGGCAAAACCGGGGCACTTTGGCCAAACCTCCAAAACTATGTTCTTAGGATAATCTAGGCTACATTTCAATGAAAACCACAGATCATTGGCTTACTCTAACAATGCTATTGTTTGTTCTACTTGTTAACATGGGTTGGCAAAGGCTTATCAGTGAGCCTCAGTTGATGGTCATTCTGTCAAAAATATATTTGCCTTAATGGGAATAAATAATATGATGAAATATCTACTATTTATTAAGACTACCACTCACAACTAAATGATCAGAATAAATTACATGGCCGTATTGATTTTATTTTTCAGTTATTTATTTGTTTATTCTGTATTTCAGGGAAGGATGAGCACTACACGGTGTTCAGGGTCTCACTACTAGGTTGGATTCACAGTGATTCTCCTGTTTACAGCCTCTCACAGGCATGCATCACCACGCCCAGTCTCAGCCACTGTCTCAGCACACCCAGGGGGCAGCGCCAGCACGGCCCACTCAGGGGATTGAGCCCCTGGCCTCTGCACCTGCTTGCAGGCACTTTTTTTTTAGTTTTTATTTTTGTTTTTATTTATTTTAATTTTTTATTTTACTGAAGTACAAATATCAATGAGACAGTTTTAAGACACCTTAACAGGATGGATTCAATAAATTAATACATTGCAAACTGTTTCCATAATGTTTTGGTATCGTGTCTGACTTATATCAAAGATTCAATAATTAATACTTTCTACCTTGTTATTTTCCTAGTGGTTGTCCATAGTACTAGAAGCCAACATAATATCCTGTCCAACCACCATTAGTGCAAATCGTGCCTCTCATAGAATTATGTAGAAGCACGGTGTATCTATCCCAACTGTACTATCCATACACACACATCATGATTCTTCCTTTCTATACCTCTTCCTTTGTCTACACTTGTCAAAGTTGGGCACTCCACTGTCATTCAACCAATTTAGGTGCCTGTACTTGACGACACAATTGAACACAGTCCAGCATTCCACAACAATAGTGAGTTATCTGAAGAAGTTGTGGACCATAGCCATTTACAGCTCAAGTTATTATTATGACCCCATTTTTATACTATTCTGCTGGATGGTTAAGACCTAGATAGAGTAAGACCTATATACCAAAAATGTAGCTTTTGTTTCTGATGAGGTCAGTAAAGTCCCCTCAGCATTTATCTTGTAATCCTGTACCTTATTCTGTAGATCCTTTGTCTGTGTCATCCATGTGGATGAGTCACGGCCAATGCTTGACCAGTGAAAAGACAACCCACAAATTTTGAAAAAATCCTAACTAATAAGCAATCAGACAAAGGTCTGCTATCTAGAATATAGAAAGAACTAAGATATAACAGGGCCCTCACATTTAAAGACCCAATTCAGAAATGGGCATCTGAGATGAATACACACTTCTCAGTGAAATTAAAGAAGCAAATGAATACATGAAAAAATCCTTCACATCGCTAGCCATTTGTGAAATGCAAATAAAAACAACACTGAGATACCATCTCACTCCAGAAAGAATGGCTATCATAAGGAAATCAACCAACAACAAATGTTGGAGAGGTTGCTGGTGGGAATGTAGACTGGTACAACCATTGTGGAGGTCAGTGTGGAGACTCCTCAAAAGAGTAGCACTAGAAATCCCATTCAGCTATCCCCCTACTGGGAATTTTCCCAGAGGAACTGAAAACATTATATCATAACGATATATCTGTACCTATGTTTATAGCAGCACAATTTGTGATAGCAAAATATTGAAAACAACCAAGATGTCCATCATATGAGGAATGCTTGAAAAAGATGTGGTATTTCTATATAATGGAGTATTACTCAGCTATTAAGAATGATAAGCTTGAAGCATTTATATTGAAGTGGATGTCATTTGAACATATACTCATAAGTGAAATAAACCAGACACACATGTGCAAATATCGTATAGTCTCCTTAGTATAAGAAGGGAAAAGAAGATATACAAATAGAAATGTACAACAACAACTAAAAACAACTGAGTCAGATAAGGCAAAGTGAGTGGCATATGCTGGAGGGTACTAATCAGCTTTTCTTCTGGATGGTTAACAACCTAAGTTCACTGATCAAAATTGGAGAAATAGAAGAGCCACAAGGCCAGCCAACATTATGGCCCTAGCCTTTCAAGGTCAGCAAAGACTCAGGACATAGGAGAACCTGTACTGCAACCTCATGAAACTCAGTTGAGCCCCAAATTTTCTGAACAAGGAGGTTATGTAGCCATAGAGGAAAGAGATCGGAGTTCTAGAGTGTGCCTCGGGAGAATCACATGGAGAGAAAACTTTCTCTCAGGCTGTCACAGAGAGCTTGCAGGCACTTTAATCCTCTGAGCAATTGGCCAGCCCTATATTAGTTTCAAAGATATGGTAAAATACAATTCAACAATGGCCATCAGGAAAAGCAGCTCTGGAATATTCAAGAACTTTTATGTGGTGGAAGGAGGATAACATTCAGATTTCAGTTCAAAAGAGCTTACTAAAAGAGCTTTGCTGATGCCTGCCTCCAGCTTCCATAACCTCAAGTTCCCCTCCCTTTCCCCCTTTCACACTGCACCGTGCTCTTCCAAGGCTGCCCCTGGCTGATTACTAAAAATGACGCTGCAGTATTAAAGCTCACCCATAGATCATCTTTGCTTAGGGACCCCTCATTAGCTTGGCAAAAACTTTCTTAGTGCACAGCCCTCAATCTGCCTCCTGGTCTATTCTTTTTTTTTTTTTTCCAGTTGTCAGCTTGCATCACAGCCCACAGATTCCCCTGCCTGCTCATGAACCCACCCTCTGTCACATGTTCTTCTCTCCATACCTACCTGTGGTCCTTCTTCCAGAATATTCTCACTGAATGGTGCATATAAAGAGGGTTTCCTAAGAAAAGAGACCATGAGTCCATGTGCTACACTCTACAACTGACAATGAATATTAAATATTAATTTTAAAAACCAATACAGAGTTTTTCATGTTTTCTGCCTTCACTAAAACGTGTATTATCTATCCCTCTGACCCATATGTCATCCATGACTACTCCCAATCCAAAAATGAGATTTGGGTACCAATGTAAATATCCTACTCTTAGCATGCAAATGGTCTGTTGCTAATTTCTCTCTCTTCTAGCATCTTCAAATATACAGAGCAGGTTTTTCTCCATTTTTCTGTTGTCATCTGTAATGATTGATCTACTGCACCAACTTGATAACTCTAGAAGCTTAACTGAGCAACTCAACAGCTGTAGAACTGGGGTATAGAGAACATGCCCTTATCAGGCTAGGATGTTGTTCATTGTCTCAGCATAAGACTTTTCGAAACTTAACTAAGTGACTCAGCAGGGAGCCAGGGTCCTTACTTTGTAAACTTTCTCACTCCGTGCAAGAGGAGGTTACATAGATAGTATGCGGGCTACAACCGCGGTTGTCGGCTTACAATGTAAGTGAGGAAAAAGGGACTTGCTTCTCACCTTTCTGCTCTTGTTGCTTTTGCTGTTTTCTGCTATCATGAACTGTCGCCCCTGTGCCATGTTACCTTGCTTCGAAGCCAGCCGAGGATGAACTGAAAACTACGTAAGTAAGTGTGAGCTAAATAAAGCTTTCCTTCCTTAATTTGGGGTATCAGGTATTTTGTCTCAGCAACAAGAGAAAAGCAACCAGAGCATCATCTCTTTTGGTGATTGTGGTAGCTGATACACTGTGTCAACTAGAGGGGCCTGAAGCTTAGCTGGATCAGCTCAGGGATTCCACGCCCTAGGGCCCGCCCATTCATGACTCAGTCTCACCGGGTATATAAGGGGGTTGAGGAAGGCTTCCACATGTCGCTTTCTTGGAGGAGCTTGATCAGTGCAGCTGAGCCGCTTCAGAGGAGCTCGGATCATCAAAGCAGCCACCACCATTCCAGAGGGCTTTGGTCTTCACAGTCAGCATTGAAGGAAGAGAGAGAGGCTTCCTAGCTGCTGTGGCTGCTACTCCTCCTCTGCTCTTCCTTGCTTTCTGCCACCATAAACTGCTGCCCTTTGCCCTGGAGCCAGCTAAGTATAGACTAAAACTTCCACTAACTGCGAGCTAAATGAAACTTTCCTTCCTTCATTTTGAGTGTTGGGTGTTTGTCCCACCAACAAGTAAAAAGTAACTGAAACAGTTATGTATCCATTATTTCTACCTATGAATATTTACCTTCTTTGGTCTTTTTTTTTTTTTTTTTCTTTTTTCTTAAAAATCCATCCTAAAGAGAAAACTATTTAGGTTTCCTATTACTGGGACAAAATAGGTGTATCCACAACTTTAAAGAGGAGGTATGTAATTTGGTTCACAGTTCAGGGGATTAAGTCCATGGTCAGCTGGCTCCAAGGTAGAAACATAGCAGGAAAGCATAGTAGAGCTACTATGAATTGTTCCCCTTATGTTAACGAGGGAAGACACAGGGAGCGAAACACAACCTCCAGTGACATGACCCCAGTGCCACATCCCTCCCATTCAGGCTGTACCTCTTAACAGCACATCTAGCTATGAGCAGAGCAATGGATCAATGAATCATCAGTGGATCATTGGAGGCTATAGTGTCCCCAGAATCTATCTAATCATGTTGCTAAACTTTCACCTCTGAACATGAGATTTATAGAGGGCATGCTAGATCCAAACCATAACACTGTTCTTCAATTCACCCTTTAAGTTGTAGACTGCCTAATGTTTTCTCTAATGTAAATTTAAAATGTAACTCTTTCCTGTTTATACCTTTTTTTTTTTTTAATTTGGTACAGGGTCTCACTACGCAGCTTAAACTTATAGAGATCGCCCTGCTTAAGCCTCCCCAGTGCTAGGATTACAGGTGTTTATCACAACACCATCTTGTGGACTAGCTTGGCATGCTAGGGACAGGGCCAGCATGGCATGTGGTACCAGAGATCAAACCTAGGTCCTTGTACTTACTAGGCAACTGTCTCTGTGGCCCTGGATGTTTATATCTTCAAAGAGAAAAGAAAATGCTTACCAGTTAAAGCCAACTCAGAGGTGACTCTATACAGTCCTTTAGACCCATCTAAATTTGCTACACATCTAGGGGTCTAACTCTTGAATCATCTTGCACATAATACATACTGACGTATGTACAGTTCCCAGGATGTATTATCTTCTTCCTTGTCTCCATTCTTTTTAACACAGTTACCTCAATCTCAAGCATGAGCATTTCATTCTTGCCAATTTTCCTCTTTCAGTCCAACTCACAATTCTTCAATGCTTATCTTCAATGTCACCGCTAATGGAATCTTTCTTTGAACTTTCTAATCTATGTTACTTTCTTTGTGTCCTGTAGTAATTCGCACATGCCTCTATGATAACCTTTTCTGTATACAAGCATGTGCCCAAATTGCTGTAGTACATCAAAACAAAAGGTCCTACATTAACTAAGCTTCCATTTGGTTCCTGCTAACAGAGTATGCAGATTAGAAAGGCTAAGCATGGACTCAATACACAGGATTATTGTTTCTGAAATAACTGGTAACTCCTAGTTGCAGTCCAATTTGCAAAGCTAAACACGTCAAGATTTTTTTCTGATCATACTGACTTTTTCCTAGAGATCATCAGATGGCAGCTGGCATTCTGTCCACCACATCTATATTCCTCTGTTGCAAGTGTGAAAACTAACTGTGCTGCATAAAATTATTATTTTTTTAATAGAAAAGCCAAAGGCCTATTGAGAAGCATTCTCTTCCCCTTCAGAGGACATCTACTATGTCTCATTAACACTGTGCTGTATGGCTAGCTGGGGTTGCAAAAACAATGTGGAAGTTATTAATTAACTTTATTATCCAGCAATTAATACTGAAGCAGGCAAGATCTAAAAAACGGCTTTGTAGTTAACTAATTTAGAGCTTCTGCCTCCTACGTCAAAGGCTGTTATAAACAAGAAGTTATACACAAGGGCCCATGCCAGTCTCAAGCTCAGTGAGAGACCTGAAAATCCACCCTAAGTATCTAGCATGAGAAGGAAGAAAACATCAAGGATTTAGAAAATCAGTAGTTGGCAGCCAATGCCTAAAGGCCACATTTGTCCCCATCTGGCTATTCCAGGGAAGAAGACTGACCAGGCTTATGGTGGAGAACTCTGGCTTTTATTTTGCTCACTTGTTAGAGAATAAGTGTTCATACACTTGTTTGAGCATTTGCTAGAGAAGATGGGTTAGATTATGTTGTGATAGCAATGAATAGCCCCTAAAACTCAGGTAACATGAACATAAACATGCAATTATCATTTATAAAGTAATTGAAGGAACTCTTCTGTATGTAATTGGCCAGGTACCCAGGTTGACAGATACATAACCATCTTATAGCTGCACATCCCAAAACCAGGGTTTTCATAATTATTGCTGAACACAAATGTCACCTGCCTAGCAATTACACATTTCACTTATTATGAGAGCTCATAAATAAGAACGACTTACCAAGGGGTGGGGGACTTGGAAAGTACACTTCTACACTCACATATAAGAATGAAATAATAACACAACCTTGTAGATTTTGGAGATGATAGTTAAATAAGTCAATAATGTCAAAACCAAAAGCAGTGGTTCTCTTATAATAAAAGTTCAAAAAGCAAACATTGTAAGTTATCTTACACATACTTTCATCTTAAGAAGTTAATGCCATTAAGGAGTTAAGCCAATACCATGAGCCTCAGGTCATAGGTGAGTAGTAGATTCCTCACATACATGGCTTCCTTCATATAGTTCCTTCAACTCTTGTTTAATTTTCAGAGCAGTGAAAGTATTCCCGAGAATACTTTCTTGGTAAGTAAGTGAGTTTACTGCTAGTAGGTAAATCTTAGCCTTTTAGGAAGAATAGAAGGGGAAAAGCAAAACCACATGAATTTATTTATTTCTTCATTTATTAAATCTCACTCTCTTTCATTTGTTTTGAACATATACTACCACAGGACTTAACATGTCCTAATGCCACTCCAATTTTCAACACTCTGTTCAGGCCTCTTACACAAAAGCTATAATCCCAATCTTTCTGGAATTTAATGGTAAAACCTCTCAAATTGCTGATGTCTGGGTATCAGTGGATTTACAACTACATCCCTCCTGTCTTCTTTTTAATCTCCAGAGGATAAGGTTTATATTTCCAAAATGTTACACAGCCAACTGTGCTTTTAGAAGTCTACTTTAAGACTCTTCCTATTTGTCACCTATTTTCACTTTTTCCTCTCTGCTACTTCCTTCCTGCAACCTCTAAATACCCCACCCATCCTGATCCTGAGAAATAACCTCCTTTGATCTGATTGTTCCTGATTCCTTCAAATGCCAGTTTCCTCAAAACTCATCTAAATTATGTCATTGTGTTCTTATTTCTCATTCCCTTAATCCTCTCTCACTTGGTTTCTTCAACCATTCTGTCAAAATGTCTCTTATTTGAGCTACTAATGATTCAGTTGTCTAAACTAATGGACATATTTAGCACATGCATTTCTAGATGGGTTTTTCTATATTTAATTATCAACTCCTAAAAAACTTTTCACTCCATAAATTACTATGATAACATGCTTTCTTGTTTGGACAGATTCTTTCCTGCTCAAGTTTCTTTTTTAAAATATTCTTTTCTGTCAGGCACTCTGTATTCTTGAGTTCCTCAAAACTCTATAATAGGACTGCGGGGGCTGGAGAGATAGCTCAGTGGTCTAATGCACCTGCTTAGGCAAGTGGTCTGATTTTCCCCACCATGTGCCATGTCAGCCTGGCCCTAGGGCAGGCTAAACTGGCCACAGAAAGAAAGGAAAGAAAGAAAGAAAGAAAGAAAGAAAGAAAGAAAGAAAGAAAGAAAGAAAGAAAGAAAGAAAGAAGAAAGAAAGAAAGAAAGAAAGAAAGAAAGAAAGAAAGAAAGAAAGAAAGAAAGAAAGAAAGATAGTACTGTTGAACTTCTCTATTTCAACTGCTGTCATTTTCTTTGTGAGAACTTTCCACGTGTTTTCATCTTTGTGTTAATCCCGGACATCTGTTTGATTTTCATTTTATACTTAGTACAGGGTCTATAGGGCCTCACTACACAGATCAGACTCATAGTGATCCTCCTGTTTGCAGCCTCCCAAACGCTGGGATTCAGAGTGCACCAACACACCCAGTCTCAATCACCATCTCAGCCCCCCCTGGGGGTGGGGTGGGCAAGGCATGCCATGGACCAAACCCCGTCCCCACTTTGGCCTAAGCATGTGCTTTAATCCACTGAGCTATCCGGCTGGCTCTATGATTTTCTGAGTGACAATACTGAGCCATTTTGCTGTTTATCACATAAACTTTCTTATGTATCATCAAGTGATCTATGTGAGATCCAAGAAAAATCATTCTCTTTGTATTTTAATTTTTTGAAGGCATCAAAGTAGCTTTTATTCATTAATTTTTCTTTCTGCTTATTGATGTTATCATGAATTCTATTGAAAGTTGAATTTGGGCAAAAAAAAAATTTATGATACTATATAATCTTTTGGGATTATCAAACACCTTCACAGGTGAAGGCAGGAAAAACAACATCCATTATAACCCTGTTGCCCCAATACTGGATCATCAATGAGTCTGCTTCTTCTGCCAGAAGATGTTCAAGCCCTAAAGCCAGAGTATGTGGTCCCCTGGTCCTTTGGCTCTGTCATGAAAGTTGTGAGGTAAGTGGTGGCTTATCTGAGGTTGGGGCAGGATGGAGAGGAAAACTAGGCTGGGCACAGACTCTGAAAGCTACTGTCAGGTGAAAGAACAGTCGGAAACTCCTGAAGCAAGGAAAGCTAACAAGAAGATCTGCGACTTGGATATATTTTCATCCCAGAATATGTGTTCACTCTATGTCTTTATCTTTCTTCCTAAATTCACCATAAATAGTCCTTGATTTCTCCATCCAATTGCTGCCCTAGTTTAGGCTTTACCATATCTTGTGTGAACCCCTGCCATCCTAAGAGGTTTTTATGACTTAAAGCCTTTGTTTCTTTCAAAGTTATTCTCTATATCACAGCTAGCACAATTTATTTGATTTTTCTTTCTTTCTTTCTTTCTTTCTTTCTTTCTTTCTTTCTTTCTTTCTTTCTTTCTTTCTTTTTTTTTGTATTTTAGGGAAGGGTATTTGAAAGATGTAATCCTGGTACTTCTCACACTGCTTCTAGGATTCTGAACTCATCTTCCACTCCATGGCTCATTTCTCAAAGTATGTTCTCAAGAAAACAGAATTCCTTGAAATTCCTAAAATACACAGAACTCTCCTAGAGCTTGGAGATGCCGGCCTCACTTCTGAGACAGAGTTTCTCAAGGTCCACCTTCCACTGTGGCCTAGTGTGCATAGCCCTCAACACGAAAGCCTTTGCTTTCAGCACACCTCTTCATGTTCTGACTTCCTCTTACCTGCGCCATTTCAGGCAAGTTACTTTCATCTTCTGGCTTTCACTGGGGTTGTAAGCGCACATATTTCAAAGGACAGTTGTAAATGATACATGAGAAAACATAGAGAAAGTAATTAGCTTAATAACTAACTTGGATTTTCCATTGGATTCCTAGTAGTTGGTATAGTCCCTGGCACACTGAGCACATACAAAAATTTTTGAAAAACGCATTTCATTGATTTCATCAATCATTTTGCTTATTTCTCTATTTTGCATCCTATCTATAATCTATCTATCTATCTATCTATCTATCTATCTATCTATCTATCTATCTATCTCTCTAATCTGTCTCTATATCTCTGTGTGTGTGTGTGTGTGTGTCTCCCTTTCTCTCTCCCTCTCTCTCTCCCTTTCATCGAGGTTCCTAGGTTTATTGTCTGATCTAAACCCTTATTTAAAGTTATCTAACACTTAGAATAAATTAATCAAATGTTTGCTGAGACATAAATGAATAGATGAATGAAATTAGTTTGCAAGGATGGCTTCCTCTATAGTAAACATAAATATTGATGTCTTGGTTCTTCCATTATAATTTTGTTTCTTATTTACCTCTTCTTTTTCTCTTATTAAATGACATCCTAAATGTAGGTGTGGAAGAGTGGTGTATTTATATACTGATTTTTAAATCACCTAAATTGAAAGTTGAAAGAATTTTCTGAGCACTTTCCCTTGTATAGCCAAGCTGCTCATTCAGGTGTGAAAACTGAGCAATGAAATTAGTATGCAGGGCTGGGGAGGTAGCTCAGTAGAATAGGCACTTGCCTAGCAAGTGGAAGGTCCTGAGTTCAATCCCTGGTACTGAAAAAAAGAAACAAGGAAATAAATTAGTATGTGATTCAAACTTCTGCATTCTAATTATCAAACACACAGGCCATTTCTACTAAAATGTATTATTTAAATCATAAAATTTTGGGGTCACCAAATCATAAACATGGAACTATTCACTATGAGTCTTAAGATCCCACAATTTCTCCTGTAATAAGGCTTTTACCTCCTTGTGACATACATATTTTAAAATACTAAAATAAGATCCCATTTGTTAGATATCCACTAAGATAAATGGACTGTGCATTTTCACAAATGAGTAGATATTTGTGAAAAAGTAAAAGATATATGTTCTGTTTAATAAAATTAATTCATTCATGACCTACTTCTTAAAACATTTGCAGATTGATTAAAATAAAACCTTATATATGGAAATGTTCAGGCAAAGTAGTATGAGTGGTGGGATTATAAGAGTATAATTAAACATGCTCCAAATTTTTCATAATGAATATATATTTTTAAAATAATGAACGAAATCCAAAATGCACTAAAAATGGGATAAATCAAAAACTGCATAAAGGTGGGCAATTTATTATGCAAAGAATGCCGTTTATTTACCTATGTGTTAAATTATGTGTAGCCATCACTAGACACCCAAAAGCAACCTGGCTAAATAAAAGTATCTCACTCATCTGAGTGAGATGAAAATCTTTTGTAGTACTCAATTATAAGAAGAAAATATCATTTGAATTTATTGCAGTAGAAGAACACTAGATGTCAAAAACTCAAATTGCAACCTGAAGTTATGTTTAACTGATTTTCAAACCTGAAATAAATCTTGGGGATTCAGACAGGGAGGCAAGGAGAAAAGAATTTCTTCAGATCAATACATTTAGCAAAGCAATTTTAGAATTATTTGGAGTTATTCTTTGTTTCTTTTTCTTTTCTTTTTTTTTTGTCGTCCTTTCCTTTATTATCTCTTTCCTTTGCTCCTTTTCTTCCTCTTTTCTTATTCTCCCAGTGAATAGAAGTTAGATCCTTGAAGCAGTGAGTTTCATGTTGGCGTGTTCAGACGTGCACAGAGTACACTTTGATCATTCTCATTCATTCCATTACCTTCCTTCTTTTTCTTTTCCTGTCCACCTGATCTCCTTTTCTTCTCTAAAAGTCTCAGAGCAAGTTTTCTACACTTTAAATTTGGGCTCCAGCAACACTCTTTGCTACCTCTAAGAAGTTGAAAGAAAGTCATCGTCTTGCTCACATAAAGATAAAGGCAATTCAGAGTTTTATCTGATGCATGCCAGTTGAAAAAAGAGGGACTCTTGCCCCCTTTTTTTCCTTCCTTTTCTTTTTCTGATACAAGATCTTGCTTGAGTTCACTATGAGTTCAGACTCATAGTGACCCTCCTGTTTCAGCTTCCCCAGCACTGGGATTACAGGCATGTAACCCCAAGCCCGGTTTCAGGGCCAGCTTGATGCACACGGAGTTCCAGATCTAGCATGGCATGCAGTACCTGGGATCAAACTTGGGTCCTTGTGCTTAATCTGCCGAGCTGTTTTCCCAGCCCATTGCACCTGTTTTCTGTTCTGTAGATTCTTCTCAGGATTGGTTTTTCTTTTTTTCTATTTTTAAAGTTTCACACTAGGAAAACTAAGAAAGAAGCGTGCATGTGCTTACACACACACACACACACACACAGAGACATTTATATTTAAACA
The DNA here is from genome assembly GCA_004027165.1 of Ctenomys sociabilis. Taxonomy (NCBI): domain Eukaryota; kingdom Metazoa; phylum Chordata; class Mammalia; order Rodentia; family Ctenomyidae; genus Ctenomys; species Ctenomys sociabilis. The sequence goes on from PVKA01000380.1 coordinate 204,976, forward strand.
CATTGTTTTAGCAGAAAATGAGAATAGCTGTCCTAAGCTCCTAGATGCTGGAATGAATGACAATGCCCTAATCATTCAGTTAACAGAAAATCAAGGGGAAGTGGCTAGGCGGGTGTGAGTATTGATGAAGGAGCTATTTAAGTTATGATGGTCCACTCTATCCTTTTCTTTTCCTCTGTCTCATGGTGCTAGCCCAGTGATCTCTCTCTTTTTTTTTTAATTTAATAGGATTAACCACATTTTCTACTTGTTAAAGTCTTATGTGATACCAAGATGTGTCTCCCTTTGATGTTTCGACTTCTTCTATGAAATGTAGCATTCATCATCTCAGGTCACATGTCTGGGGGTTCCAGCGAGATCAAAGCTGCTTAGAAGTGGGCACGTATTTTATTTTATTTATTTATTTATTTATTTATTTATTTATTTATTTATTTATTTATTTATTTTTGCGGAACCGGGGATTGAACTCAGGCCCTTGCGCTTGCCAGGGAAGTGCTTATTCCACTGAGCCATCTCCCCGGGCATGTATTTTAGATGCTTTGTGTCTTCCTTTGTACCTTGTCTGGAGCTCTTTTCTCTGGAGGTTTTAAATACAGACTTATATTTCCTGTACAAGGTAAGTTATTAAGGCAATATGGAGTAAATTAAGTTAGCTAGGGCTTCTTTGTGTTGGGAACTTATTCATTGTATTAGCTCCTTTAAAATCCCTCAATGGCAAATTGTCTTCCATCATATCATTTGTTCCTTCTGTAACTCAACTTTTCCTTTCCTTTTTGTCTATTACTCAGCTACCATCCACTCCAGGATTAAGCTCAAAATTCACTTTTACCTAAAAGACTTCTGTTCTTCCCTTTCCCTTCAATTTAAAGTAATTTAAATCTTAAAGATATGGTTTTGAAAGATTTCTTGCATATTTTGACCTTGCAAACATTGTTCCAAGAATGACCAAAGGTAGTGACCTTGAGCTATTTCTTAATGCTCAGGAGCTGACCATGGTAATACCTCCATAAATGCTAGTTTCTTCCTTTTGAGCAGGGAGTCAAATGCATTTTAAAATTATACTGCTGATCCGACTTTCTGGGAGTGAGTTTGGCTCTGAGGGACCATTGTCACTCAACTATGTCCTCTACTTCAAAGTGGACTGCAGTAAAGTGACAAGAAATTTGGAACATTTGAAAATTATAGGAAGGCAAAAGTAGAGAAAACCACAGAGACAATGCAATCATTCCAGCAGAGGAGGGACGGTGCACTAAACAAAGGAGATGACTTTTCTAAGGTCAAGCAGTCAGTTCAAGAGAGAGCACTATCTTGAGTCTAAATTGTGTTAGCCAAATGCTCTTGTGACTTCTCCTTTGTGCCTCTGCTCTTTCCTGGATCAATATTTTTTCAAAGTACTACCATGGTGCACTTCTTGATGCCTGCTTTCTAATGGAGCCATGGAGGATTAACTCCTTTCTTCTCTTTTGAATTGTCACTTTTCTGATAAAATATTCATGGCAGCCCATCTTTTGTAGCCCACCTTCAAAGCTTCTCAAGCCAAAGCATTTATTCCTCTGTTGATTCCTTATGGGTGCAAAGTTATTTTCAAAGTCACAAGATAAACAAAACTTACTTTCATATTAAGCATAGTGATATATTCCCATTATAACAGAGAGTTTTTTGAACATCTCAAAGTTATGGTTCCTACTCACATGTTGTTCTCCCTGGGTGGCTCTTCGGTTGCCTTGAGGTTAGTAGAACTCAAAAAGAAAGGTTGAAGTGTAGCAGAAGATGGGCCCTCATCCAGTCTACATCAGTTTGTTAGCTTCCCAGGTAATAGTTCCTGTTACAGTTCCTGTTATAGGACTATGAGGCGTAGCTGGTCACTAGAAGGCATAGCTGGTCACTATGACGCACATTATATAAACCAGCCCCTAGTTGACAAGTCATTCTGCCTCTGTACTCATGCTTGTTCATCTCAAAGAAGCCCTAGACCACCAGAGATCAGGACATGGTAGTTTGAGAAAGACCCCCATCAGTGCCTGTCAGTGTAAAATAAATCTACCTCCAAATCCTGGGTGTCATTTCCATGATTCTGTTTGTCCTGGAAGTAAAAAATGTGACATATCTAGAGTCTTAGTTACTTTCTTCTTGGGACAAATATTCAACAGTAAAAGCTATTTCAACTCACAATGTATAGTGTCCAGTCTGTTGTCACATGACTCCAAGGCAGGGTGGCATGGCAGGGGAGCATCACCGAGAGAAATAGTTTATGGTGTGGAAGGACAAGCAGAAGGCAGCAAACCACAGCTGCAAAAGAAAGCCTCCCTTTCCCTTCTGTCCCATTCACGTTGTAAGCCATTTGAGTGAAGCAAGCTACCCACACTCACTGTTGACCTTCCCATTGTTCACATCCAAAACTATGTTAAGCCAATCTAAATGGACTAATTTAGTAATGACACATCCTTAATCTCAGTATCACACACTGTAGAGCCAGCCAGCTCTGAAAAGTACCACCCATAGTGCATGAGGATTTGGGAGACATTGAGATACAAGCCACGATGTCTAGTAAACTGCAAAATGCTTCCACTGTCATTTTATGAACTACCTGGAATGACTGTATACTCTGTGGCTTATCAGAGTATACTCCTTGACTTCCTGTTTACCCTCTTATCTGTGTTCCCTCCTACTTCACAAAGAAATGAATGTCATAACTAATACAATTCCTAGTAAATGTGCAATATATAATAAGGGTAATAAATAATTGTTGACACTGTTTTTAGAAGTACAAGGCATAGCATATTCTGCCTCAGAAAATACTAAGAGCCAGATATGCCAAAGTATGTATCTCAAGAATTTAGAAGGCGGAAGGCTTTGAAATACATTCTTGGTTTTTTTTTTTTGTTTTTTTTTTTTTTGGTGCAGAACCAGGGATTGAACTCAGACCCTTGTACTTGCCAGGGAAGTGCTTATTCCACTGAGCCATCTACCCAGCCCCAATACATTCTTAAAATTCTAAGAAAAGTCAGGAAAGAACAATTCTAGGTTTACTTAAATAAATACTTCCAATTAAATTTGATGATATAAGAAAAAGCAGAGTTCAGGGAACTCTGTTATCCACATAGACTATAAGAACAAGAATAAAACAGTACAGTAACTTCTGCACACAAATAATAGCCCAGTTTATTACACAACTTCCTGATTCCATATGCCTTTTATTTTATTCATGAGGACACACCTCATGAAAATCTCTCCTTATAAAATTAAAGAAAAACAACTATATTTGAATTTTAATCAAAAGGAAGAAATTAAAAAACAGGTTTCAGAAATAATTAAATCATTAGAATTTCATACTTAACATCTTGAGACTGCTTTTTAAAACAAATGTCCACATTTTCACATTACAGAAAGAGAGATCTTGGAGAGGTTGTGTCTTCAAAAACATAAAGTATCAATTTTCAAATAATGTATTTTAAGTTAACTTTTCAGCAGTTATTTATTTCGACTGTTGATTCCATGTGTTATTTATACTATTTGAGGGGAGATGAGAGATTAGATTTTTACAAATGAGACAGAATGCTAAGATACATTTGAATGGTTTACGTCCTTATTGACCTATTTGTTCACTAAGTATATATATGAGCCAATACCACAAGTTTCTAATTTTTTAAAAAATTCAGGTTGAAAATAAATCACAAAATGATTTAGATATGAGAGATTCGATTTTCCCTCAAGGATGGATGAAGAAATGAATGAATGAACAAATGAATGAAACAAATGCTTCTTTATTCAGCAGCAGGTGCTTTTGACATTTGCTTCTGTAAAATGTGGTGCACAGTTCAGGGTTTATTTGATTTTCAGAAATGAAGAGTATTTTTTTATTAATCAGCAGACCCACAGTGCTTTTCCTCTGCGTTCAGTTCAAATTTCAGCAGCTAAACTTGTCCCTAGATAGCACTTTGTAATTGAGCTCGTTTTTTTTTCCTAGCAAAGCCAAGAAAACAGGAGCAGCTAGAGATCTTATTTGAATTACTGCTGAATGCTTATTTAAGCACATATGGAAGAATTTTGAGAAGAATAGCTAAAATCACCACTGTTCTTTATCCTTTACTAAGGATTAGGTTTCTTTACAAAAGCCTTTGAAGGGTTTACTTCAAGGAAATAATGTGCAATATGTTGTTATTCTCAGAGAATAAATAGTACTTACATTAATTCAATCCAGAAAAAAATTAGAAATTTCATAATAAACTTAGTCCATTATAAATCTAAATCGTCAAGAACTGATCATTAAAATAAAAATTTGCTTTCTCATTTACAGTACTTCAAGTTTCATTTAATTGCCTATTAAACATAATTTAAAACAAACCAAAAACATGTTGCTTTCTGTGCTCTATAAATTCACAACACTACAAAGTGTGGCTTGATTTACTAATTGGGCTCTTTCCATATTATTATATTCATGGGGATAATGATTCTATTGTCATAGAAAATGTGCTTAGCAATTTATGTACACACATTTAAAATCATAAGGAGAAAAAAAATTAATGAACACTAGTATAACAGCAAAACTACTGGATTTGGAATCAGATTTGAATCAGATTCTTATTTATTTATTTAGTTAGTTATTTAATACAGAGTCTCACTACGCAGCTCAGACTCATAGTGATCCTTCTGTCTCAGCCTCCCCAGCACTGGCATTACAGGTGTGCACAGCCATGTCTGGTTTTCAGTGGCCAACTCGGTGTGGGGCCAGCGTAGCATGTAGTCCTGTGATCAAACCTGGGTCCTTGAACTTGCCGGGCAGGCACTCAGACAACTGAGCTGTCTCCCTCACCCTGAATCTGAATCTTGAGTCCTTAGAATATATGGATTGTACTGAAAGTACTCAAAGTTTTTGTCACCAAACATGAAACTTATTGACTAGATTGAATATCGCTCACATTTTTATGGAAATGTCTCTGAAAAGCATGCAACACAGTTTATAAGCCTGTAGTGAAGTACTTTGGAATAGATGCTGTAGCTGTTTGAGGGAAAATTTTAAATTGGGTCAAGATGATATTATTTCATTTTAATGATAATGTATCATGAAAACACACACAAAGAAATGACCCTAATATAGTACAGATTTAAATATTCTTCAAGTTTTACATTTTTATGTTGTTTAATGTTTAAATTATGTGAAATCTTAATATTGCAGATCACAATAAACAAGAAAATATACTGGTGGAAAGTATCTGATTATTTGGAAATAAATCCTTCTCTAGTCCATACATAACCAAGTTTAAGAAATACTGAGCTGCATAATATTTGATACTATTTCCAATTTTTTAATACATGGCTCTGTTAAGATGAAATCACAAGAAAGCAAAAATCAAAAACAAAACAAATACAACTTATCAAAGTGTTCCAAACTGCAATATTATGATCTACTCATTTTGCTTTATCCAAATTATTTTTCATCAAATGAAAGTTACTCCAAGAGGGAACATGCATAAAACAAGAACCTAGTATTTTTATGTCTCTGAAATCAGCAAAGATATAAAATGTACATTTATATATGTGTTTTTATCAGATATTAGAACTGATAAAAGTTTGGTAGCATGGATGCATTAATATTTTGATAGAGTACAAATTAGTAGATTATTAGAATTAAATTTACCAATAGTTATTAAGCTTTTGAATATGTATATTCTTTGATCAAGAAACTGCACTCCTTCAAATGTATATTAATGAAACACTCAATA